>OMNN01027938.1:41268-57292 GCA_900302755.1 Chromis chromis
CGCAGGGGTGGGGGGTGGGACTTAGAATAAAATTATTCGTTTACCAACACGGGCGAAGTGAAGCGTGACATCGGAGTTGGTAGGTCCGCGTACTAGAACCTCGGTGGCGCTCGGCGGGGCGCGCACGACTATTAGAATATCAAAATTATTATCCAGATACCACCACAACGACTGAATATTCGGGACCAGCCCTATGCTGTACATATTTTAAGTGAGTTAATAGTTTCTACTTGTATTAAATGCTTGTGTGCAAAGATTTTTGACCAATTGAGACCATGTTTTTTGCCAATAAAACTCATCTATTTCTCTTCTATAAAATTAATTTAGTGAGCAGTTGCTCAAAAGGGAAACTGTTGTCAGCCTTCTAAAATATCCCACTTTTTGTTTAAACAAGACACAAAAATCTCACAAGCTTTTCCATCTGAGATGACATGGATGTTTGTCTACACAGAACTGGCACATTGAGTAAAAACTGAATCACACGGCCCATTTCTTATGTTTTCTCCTGAGACACTCCAGACACGACCATAATGCAACAGGAAGTAACAGACTTCTTTTATCCAATTGAAGAGCAATTTTCCCTTCCGATTGCCATCAGTTAGCCATATGATGCCTGTGCAGAGGGTTCTGTAAAAGGCAGCCAGCCTAAATGAGATAAACACTGAGCTTTAATGAAGCCAAGACTGTGGGGACAGGGGGAGCCTGTTTGTCAACAGCACCCTACAGTGCTAAATATGGATCACGCTTCATCATCGAAAACAATAATCAGTTTCACTCCGTTCTCATTTCTGTTGTTCTGCCGGAGAATGAAAAGCAGGTTTTATCCATCATGAAAAATCCACTCATCCTACAGAAGTTTCTGAATAATTGCATGATACAGTTTAATACAATAAGATCCATGGGCCAAACATAGAAAATGCTACCACAGACGTCATCACACCAACAGCAGACTGATCAGTATCCAATTTAAAATCTCTGTGCTGCAAATAAATATCTGACCAGAGGAATCCAAGTAGAGGAAAGACTGTCTGCTGTTTGGATTCAGCCACAGTGTTTGAATACCACGCACTATTCAGCTGATAAAGCAGACTGACACTCCAGTGTAGAGGAAGAAAAGAAATCAAATGTCCAGCAATCGCTAAAAACTAAATTCTTGATTCAAGTAATAAATCATTTCTTTTTCAGTGTTTTTAAGTTAAATGTTTACTTACTACACAGTATCCTAACATGTTTGACTAAAGCAGTGGTCATAATGGTTATGAAAAGTTCAAAGTAAGAGAAAAAGACTGAATGCCCAGTACAGAATAACACAACGCTGAGTTAGTAAATAAATAATATGTTCTGCGATGCATCATGATAAAAATGTGACCCTTTTAGGACCTGTTACATCATTTTTAATGAAGTTAGTTACTAAGAATGTCGAGATGAGCTTCACTACGTCCGGGACTGTGACCCATCCTCCTCCTATAGCCCCTACTTCTCATTCACAAGAGCAGCAGGGGCACACTTTCTCTGAATAAAAACAAATGCATTCATCAACATCTTTCATAGATCTAAATGAACAACAACATTACAATTTTTAGACACTTTAAAGAAGTAAACATCAACCTATGAAACTTCTTAAGCCATTAAATCCACAGTGTCATCATTTCCAGAAAATCCCAGGACCAGAGACTCCAGGGGGGTTTCCGGCTCAAAATTAGCACATGAATTGGTTTGTGTGGTAGTCTTATTAGAAGGGCCGCTCAAAGAAGGATTTCCACTGACTGCACTGTACCGAGGTTGTCCCTCTCGCCACACTAACATTTACTAAAACATGTTTCTTGTGTACTGCTGATGAAAAGTTGTGAGCCTTTTTCACTCCACTGACTCCTGTATGTTATTTTCAAGGAATGTGTGTACTTTTTGTGGATCAGAATTGCTATGTGATATTAAGTTCATTCATTAAATTTATGTAGTAGTTAAGAGGCTGTATCCAGACTGTTGTAACAACAAAGGTAAGCACATCATAAGTTTGTTTTCTTAGCTGTGACTGTGAAGAAAATAAAAAAAACATGGATACAACACTGGCTACTCTAACAGTGTGTGCTTCAGTGTAAGTTTATTTGCAAGATATACTGGTATTCTATGCTTCATATCGACGTGCTTGTTTAAAATTTTAGGTCAGTGGAAAAAAACTCATTCATGTGTATCTAATAAGTCTGACTCTATTGCGTTCTAATTGATTTACTATGCTGTTGAGGTATTATTTGCTCCCAGGAATTCTGTCTAGAGATATAAAATCAAATTCAGTGCATCTAGCCTGTTAAAAGTAACAACATAATGAGGTTTACAACCAACATTTACAGCCGATTCAAATACAAACAGGGAGGCTTAAAGGCGAGCTGAATATTAGATTAAAAGCAAAGGAGGAAATCAAAGAAAACTACCGATTCTATAAATAGGTGCCCTTCAATTTCAAAGAGTGTGGACTGCTACCTAGTTTACCATGAAGGTCTTCATTCAGGCAGCAAGCTTTCAGAGGAGCAGATGGTGTCCTGTCTGGTATTACAGAGGTCACAGCTTAAAAATCTGAAAGACGGGACTTGAACAAAACGCTGGAGCGCCATTGTCTCCTCCCACTTCCACAAGTGATGAGCTTGAATAAGATTTAAAATCTAATTAAACGCCGCTCTGCAACCGAGACCTGCTTTTTGATCAGTTCACCTACAATGATCAACCCTAGCAGAGAAAATAGGAAGCACAGTGGCGGTAATTATGAAAAGAACTAAAGAGTAAAGCATTGTTAGGAAAACGAGCAAAACAATTCGACAGGAGTTGGTTGGAGGAGTTGTTACAAGCACAAACAGCTGGGCCAAAGTGTCAAACAAATAACTCCCCCACCAAAACCAAACTGAAGGAGGGCAGGCACTGAAACCACAGTCTGTTGTCCCACAAAGAAATCACTTCCATTTGACAAATTTCATTATTTTACAAAGAATCAGGTCTGATGTTTCACTTGGTTGTCCTTACCTCACAGAAAGAAGACCTTGCTCGTTGTCTCTCATCATCTTCACAAGGAGGAACCCAACGTGATGCCATCATTCAACTTTACTTAAAATCCTGTCTTCTGTTAACTCCCACATCGATAAGGTAGCTCCAGCGGAGTGCAAGAAAATATGTTCCACTCAGATTTACACCTCCATTCTTGCTGGATTTCCATCTATTGGAGAGAAACGGTATGAGATTAATGTGCTCTGTTTGGTTCATTTAAAAGGCAGACTCGTGACTTAACTGCACAGCTATAGCATCTCACCCTGTCCAAGAGTCTGTAAAACAGCATGGATCAACACCTCAGCTGTCTATAATAGTAGACCATGCTTGCTTAATTCTTGACAATTAACAATAAGTAACGGGTCGTAAACCAAATCTGTTTTCTACCTGATGTTTCTGTGTTTTGTTTTTACACCGCTTCACATTCAGCTTCTAGGAGGATATCTAACACTGCATGGTGAAATGGAAGCAGGAGTAGTTTAACAAAGTTGCGAGCTGTAAAAAGAAGTGGTCCAATGGCTTAAATACACACTTTACAGCGTATCGTCTAAAGTTCTAATACTATCTTGAAAACAGTATGTGACTAACCACATCAGCACTGCATTATTTACCCAACAACAGTCTCGCCTTGTTGTCATGAGGCTGAAGCACAACAACGTGGAGAGTCAACACTGCATAATGAATGACCCGCAACAAGTGGACTACAGACGGGAGGCAGGGCGGCATAAACGTCCGTCACATTCGAAATTAAGTCGCTAAAAGCTACATAAACAGCGCTTAAACAGTACAAGTCCATATAATTCGTGTATTCCTATAATAAACCGACCGTTTTGTGCTTTAGAGAAGGTGAATTTTGAATCACTTGTTTGAGATCGATGGTCAACGGAGGCACGTAGTACAGAGCGTGTCGAGCTGTTGTTCTCAAGCGCCCAACAAAAGAAGCTTTGCCTTTGTTAATTTTCACAAAACACAATCACAAAGAAGTCTAAAAGTAAACGTGGGACACCGCAGCCTCCTTCCATGTAACGTACTTTCCGAGCACCACCTGTAAACCTTGTTAAAGTTGGCTAAAGCAACAACCAAACCAACTGCGGCAACAGGCTGCTAGCGGGTTAGCATCCATGCTAACGGCTGGAGTTTTAAACAAAGTTACCTGTGTAGTTGAGAAGCGTCGTTAAAGGCGACAAACAGCGGCGGTGGTTGTCCATAAAAGCGACTAGGCAAAGTAAAAACATAGCGTATGAGCTCCAGTGTGGGCAGGCGTTGCCATAATTCAATACCGTTTGAGTACAAACGACTTCCCGGTGATTAATCCAAACCCACTCAGTGGAGGCGCATGGTGCAGTTTTGAGGCTGGAATTTTTTTTTGCTTCCAGCGTTCCCGACTCTCTGGGAGTCCACCTTCGGTCAACATGACACTCTCAGCCAATCAGAGGCCGCGTTGTATTTGAGCGGGCCAATCAGAGGCGAGTTTACAAGTCTCCGCTGCGCTTGTAAAAGGTGGTGTTTTTTAACCGGTCCAATGGAGTTCAACGAGCGCACAGGACCGTCAGCCAGGAGGACAGAGTAGAAAAAAAACACGCACAGACACATTGTATGACAAGTTTTCATTTCGGTTGTGAGTTTTTAAAAACCTTGCCCGCGTTCGTTTCTCATGCACAACAAGGGAGAGCATGGAGTCACATGTCCTGGTTCAAAGTGAGGTCGAGCAGGGCTGGCATGTGGATGGCAGTGGATGTGGAATGTGAGTTCACACAGATGCACATACCACACAGCATACAATCTTTGCTCCCATCGTGCTACACGTATCCCCCAAAGCAGACAGTTCAGATTAAATACTCAACACCGGCACTCCTTTATTAAACATATTCAGGAACAGATTGTGCTTGTGGACTAAAATAAGAGCTCAGATTCTCAGGGCCCCTGACAAATGTCCCTTTTATGCCTCCCCAACATAAGGGACCACCTGTTCTTGGGATTGGCAGCTTTTGTTGCAGAGGTCAGTTTAGGGAGGAGACTTTCACAAAGCTGTCCTGTCCAGCCAGTTCAGCTTCCAGAGGGTCTACTGTGGATATAGGCTTTGGAAAATAATCTGTAAACGTTAGTAAATGGTGGAAAGTAACTAGGTACATTTACTAAAGTACTGTCTTTAAGTAAAATTGTGTGAGGTACTTGATCTTCACTTGAGTATTTCCATTTTATGCCACTCTACCACATTTCAGAGGGAGATATTTTGCTTTCTATTCCACTGCGCTTGACTGCTTTAGGTACCAGTTACTTTTAAGAGAAAGGTTTTACACAAAGGATAGCAAGCATTTAAAGTAGTGGATTCTAATCTTTTTTGGCTTCTGATGTCTCACAAAAAGCAGTGTGTAGTCACAGTCATGAATTGTTAACAGCTCCATCCAACAGTAAGATTTTCTTTTAAACCTCTCCTATGGTCTTATTACAATAAATGTTTAATTGATCCAATATCACCAGAAATCGAAGATTAGAGATGAAGTCCAAAAACTGAAAATGGATTTATGCATCGCAACTTGTTTTCTGCAGATTTGTCTGCTGCTGCTATACAGTATGTAAAACTGGATATAAAGTAGTTAAAGTAGTTAGTAGTAGTAAACAAGCTCCACCTGCAGCAGCTACAACAGTAACCTGCTGCTGACACACTGATGCTTCACTATTAATAATCCAATGATGTAATTTATGATATATTAGTCAGAGGACCCAGACAGTATTTTACTTTATTGCATAGCATTATTGCTATTAATACTTATGTACTTTTGCTTAAGCAGGATTTTCAATGCAGAACTTTTACCTGTAATGGAGTATATTTAAATCTCTGTATTGGTACTTACATGGGTAAAGAATCTAACTACTTCTTGCACCACTGATTTAAGTGACACTTTACTGACAGAACGTTTCCAACTACTATCCTTGGGGGGGAAAAGTGTAGTTCAAGTATATTTTATCAAGGACTCTACTTAGGTACATTTTTTAGATATATTTATACTTCACTGTTCTGTGTACCGCACTACATTTCAGAGGACAATATAATTTTTCAAGTTCAGATTTCACAAAACATATGAACAATTTACAAAATGTATTATTTTCAATATTGCCACTACATAAAAAATTAGCTCCACTTCAAAAATAATACTAAAATAATGTGAATAATAATAATATAACAATTTTGTACAGACTATATTCTTATTTTTGATACTTCTGCACTTTTACATGATTTCATATGTGGAACTTTGGTGTTTTTACATTGTGGTATTGCTATTTAAGTAGAAAATCAGAATACTTCTTTCAAAAGTACTGACTAAAATCTAGGTAATAATGTAACTCTATTAGAGAACTTCATCAAGACATTATTGTTGAAGCTCAGTTCTGCTAAAAGGTCACTATAATCCCCTAAAGACCCTTAGAGCCAAGAGAAAAACGGTTTTGTCGTTATGGCAGTTCCCGGCTTAAAAACATGGAGTCATGTGTCAGGTGTATACAAAGAGCACAGTAGCTCAGTACAATGGACCCCCTTTTGTTGCTTTTACTAGTTCATTTGTGGTTAACCCATTTTTTTTACCCAAAGAACGGTACCGTTATGTTTCGGGTTGCAGTTTTGGTCGCTGGAGTCGTAACAAAAAGTTTCAGGTTTTGGTAATTGAGGAGCAGCGGTCAAAGAAGTATTCAGACACTTTACTTCTATAGAAGTATTAACACCACACTATTAAATCATCAGCACAATGCACTTAAAGAATCAGTATTGATATTCATGATGTTGGATTTATATTCCATCTGCACTAATTGCTTTTTAACTAATTGTTGTTGCAGTTTAACCTACAGCAGTGCATCATATTGGTTAAGGTCATTATGTTTGTATTGTCGCTGTCCTGTGAGAACCACTGATCTCCAAAAAAAGTCAGTCTTTTCGTGAGCTTAGAAAGACTTTGCGATGATGCATTTTCAGCTAATCCAAGAGAGCTTTTAGTTGATTTAGCTTAAGGAGTAGGAGTATTTTCTCAACGCATAGGAACACTTGATCCTTCTGTTTATCACAAAATCGCCACATTTGGGGATTCGCAGTTTTCGCTGGACCGGAAGGGTATGATAAATGAAAACTAACTAGTAAGTAAAGCTGTCAATCAAATGTAGTGGAGAGAAATTACAACATTCACCTGTGAGATATAGTGGAGTAGAAGTATAAATTTGTATAAAATGGAAATAAAAGTGAAGTATAAGTACCTCAAAATTGTACTTAAGTACAATGCTTCAGTAAATATACTTCCACCACTGTTCCAGAGTCTATAAAGAAGTCAGTTTTGTTTAAAATTAGGATCATCAACTGAAAACCACAGCAGCCTAACACCATAACACATGTAAACATGTCATAAAAAGGACTCTGAGCCCTCATTTGATTATCCTTCAGAAAAGTACAGAACTCTTCTAGAACACAGAAATGTTAAAAACTATTTATTGTATGTTAAACTATAAAAAGAAATAGAAAAATGTACCCTACATCAAACACAGAAAGACAAAGTTTGCCCCTGAGGATTAAAAGTAACAGCAGATCTACCTCCTAAAACAATAAAAAAAAAGTCCATGTACAGGTGAAGAAAATGTAAAATTCTATTACTAACTTGAACTTCCTTTCATTCCATCACACACTGACTTGAAAAACATTCATACAAGTCGTGATTATCAAGTCCTTTACATTGCATAAAAACAAACAGTACAGCTGAGATGGCATTTGTGTTAGTCACACTAACAAACAGTTAAACATTTTTCACATGAATCAGTTTTGTAGACACAGAGAATGAAGTTGTAACTTTAAAACATGGTTAAATATCTACTTCCTTGGCAAAAAAAAACTGCCTGTTAAATGTCAGTGTGTGTTGTTAAAATAGATACATGTTGGAAAGAAGGAATGCTATAACAAAACAGGTATGCTTGAGATCAGATGTCATGATAGCAGCTGTGAGAGAACGGTAACTGAAGGGAAATGTCTGGGCTTGCTGTGAGATGACATCTGCGTGACAGTAGCCTCTTCTGGCTTCTCTTTAAATCTTGTATTTCATCTTCCCACTTTCACTGATCACACAAATGTGCTAAAATGGAAAGAAGGCACAGTCAAAATGCAGAATATAAGCAGGTTCCACAACATTCAACACAAAAAATGTCTTTTATTTGATTCATGTATGACAGTTAAGACACTCATTATGAGCTCTTCCTGTAAACACAGCCATTGTTGTCTGAAATGTTTTTTAAAAAAAGGCATTGACTTACATTTAGGTCTCTAAAATACTCATTGTAGTCTAAGGCATATCCTACCACAAAACGATTGGGTATCTCAAAGCCGACATCTGAAAGAACGAAATGACAAAGAGGAACATTAGTTTCAAATGTTTCCTTAACCCACTGATTCACTGACGAACAAGCTGCAACAATAGTTTTAAATGTGAATGAACCACTGAGTCATGAGC
The DNA here is from genome assembly GCA_900302755.1 of Chromis chromis. Lineage (NCBI taxonomy): Eukaryota > Metazoa > Chordata > Actinopteri > Pomacentridae > Chromis > Chromis chromis. The sequence continues at coordinate 49,782 of OMNN01027938.1, forward strand.
TCAATAAAAGGGTTAGGTCAGATACATACAGTCAGGAACACAAGCTGAACTATGTGGCACTCTCTTCACCAGCAATCTGGGGAAAACAAAAGCAGATATTATTTTACAACACCCGTTCCCAACTGTCGTCCAGGAGGTCAGGAGGCAGTATTAAATTTAAAACTGTGTGTCTAGACTGCAAGGTGGAAATGAAGTGATTCATAAAGCAGGACAAGTGGGCGTCTTTACCCTGCTACTTTGATCATTTTGGGCCTGAAGGCTTCAACATGCTTCAGGAGAGTCTTCATCGTCTTTCCGGTGCCGACAATAGCCTGTGAGGGGGAAGATAGAGAAACTGGACTGAGGAAGCAGGAGAATGTCGATGTGGAAATGCAGACTAAAACAGATCTTACGCTGGAGTGCAAGTGAAAAGGAAGAAGTTCACTCACTGTCACACACTCTGCCCATATTACATAACAGTTTATGAGCATTTTCTAGCACTGACTTGGCTACCACAGAAAAGGGAGATTTTTTTGAAAATGGGATGTTTTACACAAAACTGCATCTGATCTCTTGCATCAGGATGGACGTAAAAATAGAAGTGGAGCAAACCTACACGTGTATTGTAGGTCAATATGTACTACATGTAGAATGGATTGTCTTTATACTTACACTTAACATTTTTCAGTTGTGACTAGACATGAGCAGGAGTGTAAAACAGGTACAAAGTGCAGGAGAGAGTCGTCTAACTCAAGCAGAAATGCTGTTTATTGATTTAAATATTACTACTAAAATGAAAAGAAATGTAGCTTTAACCTTTTCTATTTTGCTTTTAGTGTTTTTAAATGTTCTTCTGATGTATTTATTTGCCTTGAAATTATTTGTGTATGAAAGGTATTAACCATATAAACTTAAACAAGTGGTAACTTTTAAGAGATAGTATGATTATAACTGTTATGGTGCAAATATGTTCAACCCTATATCCCTTTAAAATAGTGCGACAAGCAGTGATGACTGCCAATTTATTAAGTCATTCTACAAATAAAGAAATCTTTAAAAGGCATATGACCCTGATTGTAATGTATATTCGTACCCATCCAACTGCAGATAACCTTTATACTTAAAGGTAAAAAATATGATTTTTTAAACATATAATTACATCAAAGTATCTAATACTATCTCAAGTATTTAAAGTTGCATAATCTGTTGTTGTTTTTGGCCAGAAAACACGACACTGACAGATTAACACTGACTTTTAAACTGATTTGACTTATGTGTTACTAAAAAGTTGCCAACATACACATCAGCCCACACGGAGCAACTTAAGCATTATTAAGAGTCGGGTCTTTGTCACCTATAAGCAGCTCATAGCTTCATCTACTGTAAATATAAAAATATTAATTATAGCGGCTTTAAATGAGTTACTTGTTAAAGCTTCAGTCTTTAAGAGATACTTGAAAGCATCAAAGAAACAATACTCTTAAAAGGATGAAAATACTACAGTAAAGACATTTGTAACTTAGTGCAGTAGCAGCCGAAGTCAATGAATGACTGAGGGCATCTTTACCGGTAATTGGACACTGACTAATGGCTGCTGTTTCGAAATACTTAATCATGCAGCCTGTTTACAGTAAGTTATAATGAACTGACTGAATTACCACAACGATTTCTTGACTGTACATGCCCTCTTTTATAGTGCACCTACTCCAAGCATACAGTAAGACTCAGTTACTGTGCTAACAAGGAAAAGTTTGTGGTCATGTTTGACAAACAGCTCTCTGGTTTCCCAAATATAGGTCAGACAATTAAAAAGTTTCCTCATGTTGAACTCAGGTCTCATAGAGGGAGTAAAAAAACTTTAAGTGGCTCCTCTTGACCTGGATAGCCAACCACAACAAGAAATACAATAGGCCTATTTGGTGAAGAGGAGAACTAGAGAAGCAAAAAAACATGGTTGACTCACCTCCACAATCAGGACATTCTTAGGAGAGCATGTTGAGGAGAGAAGCAAACAGTTAGAAACAGATAACATACTGCTGGATCCTTTGATCAACCACACACACATTCCAAGATAAAGCTGGGATAAACATAAAACAGCCATGTGGGTGATAAACAGCAACAAATCAAACAAATAAAAGTAAATACACGTGATTTGTGAGCAGAGAGCCGTGTGAAAAACAGTTCAAATGAAACTATCATGTCTGAGCTTATTTTAGAGATGAGTAAACACTGCATCAGCTGAGCCACGCCCAACCACATTTATGAAGTCCAAATCAGTGAGGCTTTAATCACATTCAGTGATATCACTGATTACCCAGAATGACTGGATGCAGCAGAAACATGTCGGCCTCATCTAGATTGGAAATCTATGGTCCTGCTTTGGATGCCACACTGAAATAGTTGGAATTCTGCAAATGTCTGCCTAATCAACTGAAGACAACAGGGGACTATTTGTAGTAAGAGTTCCTGTCTATGCTTCACTTCAACTTAACTAGGCCAGGATAAAAACTGAAACTCTTTAACTGCCCACTTTTCAAACAAAGGATTCATCCAAGCACGCAGTCATGCTTTGTTTAGGCCTCATTATTCATACAGATTTATTTAGAGTGCAGTAAACCCAGGAGAAATATAAAGGAATGAGCTATACAGAAGCAGAGGGAGGGGAAGCGACTGTCTGCAAACTGCACTGCAGGGAGCCGAAGGCATAAGTGAACTATATGTAGTGTCACACGGTTAACTTTTTCCGGCGAAGCATCACCTCATTCACTTACAAACAGACGACTACATTTAGCTGTACATCACAGGCGGCTCTGGGATTTCACAGGCACACTTAAAATACGGAGGAAAGCAGCCAGCAGTGACTCAAGCTTACTACCTCATATCCTATTCATGTTTCAGGCATCTGTGCCACGCCTGACTACAGAGTGTAGTGGTGTGTGCGTGTTCAGCTAAGATATGTGTGTGTGACTCTGAATGTTCAGATCAGCTGACTTATATTGCCTAAAAATGCCACAGCTGACTTATGACTCCTATAGTAATGGTTAGGGGATTTATCTCTCTGCACACACATGCAAACAGATGTGTGTGTGGGGGTGAAGAAGCACATTTTACAAACAAACTGCTGACATGCAAACAGTCACTCTAGCTTAAGTTCTTAATGTTTACATCAGCTGAAGACATACAAGCACATAAACTACAAATCTGGTGCATATTAGCTGTGTGCCAACAGGAGGGTGCTGTTGATTTAAATGCTTCTGTATAGCCTATGTGCAAATAAAACACCAATTAAGCAGTTATCATGGAATCAGCAATTATTTAAGGTGGCCACAGTCATTTTTCATAATTGTTCTAATTGTTTCCATTCACCTGTATAAAAGCAACTGGATGAAACTAACGCAAATGTCATATTTTAGATTCTGTCCATGGTGCAACCGTGAAGTCATTAGTGACTCAGCTGTGACTAACAGTCATATGATAGGGATTGTTCGGCTGAACTGCAGGCTGTGTTTACACAGAGCAGATAGGAGGCAAGTGTGGAAACCAATTAAAAATGTAAGCAGTGGGGCGCCCCAATAGCCTAGCGGTTATGTCACGTGACCCACGTGCAGAGGCGCAGTGGCTGTGCTGGTTTCGAGTCCGACCTCGACCATTTACCGCATGTCCTTCCCCACTCTCTCCCATGTCTAACTCTATCCACTGTCCTGTCCGCTCTAATAAAGGCACGAAAAGGCCAAAAATAAATCTAAGCAGTAAAATATCTGTAGTATGCTGAGTCACCATTTTTGTCTAGTATTGTTAACACCTGAGAGAACTTGGAACAATTTTGTACCTGTTGAACCTAGTTTTTTCAATTTTTGTACAAAAAATAATTAAATAAATCCTTTGAACTTTAATTTCTTACTTTTTGTATGATTTATAGCATAACTGTGTCATATTGTACACAACACATTTTTGACTTTGCTTTTCTTCTAGTCATGGTTGTGCTGTTTCCATAGAGGTGGACAGGACTTTTATGGCAGTGAAAAAGTCCACAGTGAGTAAAAATGTGACAGCAGCAAAAAAAACACCCAGAAGCTGCTTGGACTGTTAACAAAGCCTCCTTACAACTCCTCATCATAGTGTACATATCTAATAGTTGTGAAAAATTTAATGGAAAAAATGTTTTTCATTGTTCATTTGACTCATTGTGATGGGCCTGAAAAAGTTAAAATGTGCAAGATTTTTTTAAGAAAAAGGCACAAATGAGATAAAATCTTTTAAAGCGGATACTTTGCCAAACAAAACCTTGTCTTTTTTTCATTTCCTATCTCAGAAATCATCTTACAGTCCCTCTCTGAATACTGTAACCAGCCTCCATGGTCTGTACTGTTTCACCGAGATCCTTCAGGGGAGGATTTACACTCTATTAACAGCCAACACATAAACAGCAGCTCAGCGAGGTACCAACTCTGATTACATGATAACAAGACAAGCAGTTGAAGAGTGAGTCATCTGTGTGATCTATACCCACTCAGTGTGTCCTCCCATTTACAGACTCCACATTATTCTTCCACTGAGATAAAGGAGGGAATACGCCTTTAAACAATTACATTACAACAGTTGGTATTTGATCACTGCTGGATTTGTCAGAAACTGCCATCTTTGATCTCTTCTACTGAAGCACTGAGCCATTTCCTCAGTTTGGAGAGGGAGACAGCAGATTAGGGGGAAGGCTGCCCTCTTGAGGCTGCCATCCATCAATATTTGCCATCTTCATGCTACTTGGGTGGTTTTTGTACGACTGTAATGGAGCTCATGATATTGTTCCACTTGACTCAGATACCGATCTCTATTAAAAGGTGCTGTTTTTAAGATGATAGCGATAAGAAGAATACCTTTCCAGCTAAAAACGACAAGTCCTCTGCTCCAAGTATGTGGAGATCCTCTGTCGACTGGTCATTCTGTAGAAACCAAAATGTGTTTTACGCGTTATTTTCTGCAAGTTTCGACATTGTTGTGAAAATACAAGCAAAAAAAGAATTATAGTGAAAAGCAAGACTACGTTATCTTCCCTACAATCTGTAAGTTTATCCCAAAAAAAGCTGTATTTCATGGATATCATTTCTATAATTGAAACAAATGAATGGATTTCAGAACTACAGAATTACATATCATCATGTCCCTAATTTCAACCTCTTTGTTCTATTTCTTCTTTGCCTGACCATGAAAACAGCACATTCAAGGAAAAGTCACACAGAGATACCACTGTCAGAATGTGGTATAAAATATAACACAAATATCTTCTGACTGAAGTCATGAGACTTGCATCCATCATGACTGATAATGCTGAGCATGAAAAGTGCATCATTCACACACATGCCGCTGTCTGAGTGGTTTCTCCACTGCAGCAGGCAGATGCTCACCAGGTAACTCTTGAGACGGATGAAGTGGACCCTCATGGGGATTGTGCGGTTGGAGTTGCGGCTCAGAGCCTTGATTCTGTCCACCAGGTCGGCACAGAACTGGTAGCCTCCCTTCAGCACGCACAGCACCACGATGTCATGGTCCCCCAGCTCATCCATGATGTTACGAGCAAGACGCTCTGTCCTGCAAACGAAACGGAAAAGTGAATCAAAAGCTGTAAAGAAAAAAAAGTGGTCTAACAAACCTTTAGCTTACAGCTGTGGATGTCCGAGGCCTAAACACCCTGGACAATAGGGGATGTTTATTCAGTCATGCTGTCACTCCTGTTTGTCGTTTGCTTGTAAATTAGCAGGATGTCTCATGAACGTAAGCAATGTCAGTAAAATGTGGTTGGAAGTGAGGCCAGAAAGTGAACCGTTAACCGCAATGTTTAGACATTTAGATTCAGTTGTCCAGACATAGGTTAGGCCTAGTCCTTGACTAAAATCCTTTATTTTATTTTTTATTAATATCTTCTTTGAATTTTTCTGCTAATTTGGGACTCGGCCTAATCCATGTCTGGGGAATTGAAAAGTACATTCTGTTTTTCATTATTTCCTGACACTCAACAGACGAAACAATTCAAAAGCTGCAGTCCTAATTCTGAATATAATTAACTTTAAATTTATGGCTCTTGTTATATTTTTGTCAAGTGTTTTGTCTCATGTAATGACATTAGGACTTTTTCATCAGACACTGATATGATTATGTGATTTTGCCATAATAAGACTTGAAACAACTGCAAAACTTCTGAAACATGTATGTCAGTAATGTCTATTATGTGTGATTTGATGCAGGTAAAAAATTAAGATGCACATTTTAGTCTTTAAAAAAAAAATCTACTAAATTCTCCAAATTAATTTAAGGGACTTTGCGTGGCAGTGGTGCCTTCATTTATGAATTTAGATTTTTTTAATTATTATTATGTTTTTGGCTCTACCATGATCACTTTTAAGAAGATATGCCACAAATAACCACCAGCTTGATATCACATTAAATCTTTCCAGGTTTTATGCAACCTCTGAGCAACCACAGGAGAACTATCTGGAAATATCATGTGTTATTCTGCAGGAGTTATTCTTTTAGGTTAGTTTCAGTCCTGTACCTGTCCATAATCACGCCATGCGGAATGATGACACAGTCTAAGTCTCCGGAGTAGTGAGCTGGGTAGCTGAAGAGGTCTAAACTGTAGCCTGGCCAATCATCGCTAATCTGGGAGGAGAGAGATAAACATTATGTTGCAGTCAAATGTTTGTTGATCTCCTGCAAGTAATAAAACAGCAGCTTCACTCTGTGCTGCAACCTGCATCCACCAAACACATGTGGCTTTTACAGAAACTACATCAACGATGCGCGTAAAGTTGTCTTGATTGCGCAGAATGAGCTAACTTTGCCCTGCGCTGTTGCACACTTGTCCACTGCCTGTCTTCCCCTTCATTATTTAATTACCACAATCCCTTCGCCTCTTCTCTCGGACTGGACGGCTACTTCTGCCATGTTGTTCTCCGCCGACACAAAAGAGGCTCTTGTCTTGGAAAGTGGCAGAGCGAGCTTTCACCGGGATCTGGCTCCGTGTGGAGAGAGGAGGAGCATCGGGGCAGGAATGTTCAACACGAGTGAAAAACCACCAAACAGTGTGCACCTCCCTCCCTCTGCCGCTAGGGGCGCTACAACATAACATTTACATGTCAGGATCCACACTGCTGCAGTTTAGGGGCCCCACGTTTTTCAGTTTATGGCTGCTGGAGGGCCAGTAGGGTAGGCAGTGGTGGAGGAAGTATTCAGAACCTTAAAGCAATGGTTCAAAGTAAAACTGCAAGAAAAATTCTGCATTAAAAAATTAAAAATAAAGTAGAAGTACAAAAATCTATCTCATCTTTAGGTATAGTATAGTATAGTATAGTATAGTATAGTATAGTATGGTATAGTATAGTATAGTATGGTATGGTATGGTATGGTATGGTATGGTATGGTATGGTATAGTATAGTATAATAAAGTACAGTACAGTACAGTATAGTATAGTATAGTATAGTATAGTATAGTATAGTAAAGTACAGTATAGTATAGTATAGTATAGTATAGTAAAGTA
>OMNN01027939.1:0-19137 GCA_900302755.1 Chromis chromis
CACCACGGTGATACAGATATTTTTAGCATCATTTTAAAATTAATACGTTTTAATTAAGAATTTATTTTCTTTTGATGGAGAAAGAGACAGGAGAGAGATGTGTGAGGGAAACAGGGAACTGCAGCAAAGTAATACTAACAAGGTAGAAGGTGGTGTACTCATGGAAAAAACAAGCGTTCTAGCTAGAAACAGCTTGATCCCTGGTTTGATTCCCGACTGGCAAGGACCTTTACTGCCTATCATTCTCCTGCTTTCTTTCCTCACATTACTCATTTCTCTCCACTGTTGCTATCGAATAAAGGTGAAAATGCCAAAAAAAGAAAAAAAAAATCTGAAAAGAAACAGTCTTCTATTTTTGGTGTCTTCTTTCATCTCTGTCACTTTCTGACATTAAGACTGGAAGGTACTGCAGTGTCACTGTGTCCAATAAATACTTGTCATTATAGACATGCACAGCAGTAAAGCATTTGCCACTGACATTCATTGGATTTTTAAGTGTGTGTGTGTGTGTGTGTGAGTCACCAGCACAGGCTCCAGATGCAGAATCCAACTTCTGTTCTGTGACACAGCGTGCAGGGAGGCAAGGAGAGGCTGGATGTGATTGCCAAAAGCTGGCTTCAGTGCCACAGCTGGTGTGTGTGTGTGTGTGTGTCTGAATTTACAGGGATGCACCTTATGTACATGTGCACCAGATTTCAAATGTGCATGTTTGCGCATGTTGCAAAAGTCACACATGTGCATCCATGCATGTGTGCCTGTGCACATAGGCTCCGCAAGGGAGAGGAAGAATAGCTTGCACCTCTGCTGTGTATTCGGTAGCTGCTGTTGCAACCAACTGTCAGGCGAAAAGGAAAAGGGAGGAGACGTGGAGGGGGATGGGAGCTCGGTGTGAAATCATAACCTATCCTTATGGATGTAGAAAACCATACATGAGAGGTGTTTATGCATATGAAATCACAGCCAAAAGGTACTTAAAAGGTTTGTAGGCAGATTCTACTGGTGCTTGGATTAAACATTTTTACTGAGTATCATTCAGAATGATCAAACCATCCTTATCAAAATGTTTGATGCAATGCCCAGAACCTTTGGTTAAGTTTCTCATCCCTGGAGCTTCATGTGCCACTGGGCTCAAAGTCTTACCAGATGTTTTTCCAAGAAATCTTTAAGAGATACTGGTATTCTTTGCAGATTTCCACCTGCTCAATAAAAAAAAATTCAGAAGATTTTTTGGCTATTACACCAAAGTAGATCAGAAGGGTACAAGTCAGGTCAGGCTGAGTATTTTTTAAACTATTTTATGGTGCTGAGTTTGGCTCAAAAAACACTCACAGTGCCAATTTTTGTTTGGGGGAGCTAAGGCTTAGGAAAATCTCTATATTTGACGAGAATCAAGTTTCCTTCTGCAGTTACATTTCTTCAGAAATATCTTGCATGTATGGGCAAATTTATAGGAATCTTCCTGGAAAGGTGGTGAGACAACCAGAAATGAGAGGGAGAGCTTTAACAAAAGTCCCAACCCGGACTCAAACTGTTGAAAAAACAGCAACATTACGGACAATGTACAGCATATAACACCTATGAATCTTAGGATCTTTTCATTCAGTCCTCTGTCTAGTCCCCTCTCTGTTCACCCTCAGTTCAAAGGATCAGAGGTGAGCGTTTTATTGGCGTGTCAGACGAGTGCTGTTGCCAAATCTGTTCCCATGTTTGATCAGCAGCGTGCCACCGCAGGAAAAGCTCTCTTTTATTTCCAAAACCTGCCTCTTGGCCTCACATTCATGTTTCCAGAACCTCTACAGGCTTGACGTGCTTATGCGGTACTGTATCCACTCAGCATTGATGCAGCACATGACAGCTAAACCATTTCTCACCGTTCTCCTTATTATCTCAGCCTGCTCCTTCTTTTCATTTCATCTGGTTCTTTGTAAATGCCGTGCCCGGTGGTGTGAAATCTGTTAATCAATCGTGACACTGATTGTGGGCCGCTATAGTAGGGCGAATGTAGCGACAAGAGAGAGAGAGTGGATTGGTGTGAGGTAGAGTGCACGTGAGCAAGAGTGTGCACGTGCAAATGACAGGGTGAAAGTGAAGGAGAGGAATAGATGAAAGAGAGAGAGAGCATGTGCATGAGCGACAGGAAGAGAATAATGGATGGGTGGTGTGTGTGTGTGCATGTGTGTGCGTGTGTGTGTGTGTGGGGTGGGAGGGTGAATGAAATATTCCTAATTGCCAAGCTGAAGGTTGCCGGTTGCTGGTTTAACGGCTTGATGACTCTAATGGGCCTTTGTGTGCCATTTAGATATTGTTGTGGTTAAAAAGCTTTGGCAGCCACAGAGGACGGCTGTCACGGCAGCACGCAGAGGGAGAGGGAGGACGGGCCACATGTGAGTCCTAGAGTGTGTGAAGGCGATGTGTCTGTGGAGAGAAGGAGCGGAGAGACGAGACTAGTGAATGTGGGAAGTAGAAAATGCAGTTATTTCTTTCTTTAAGACGGCATAATGATGTGAATCTGGACAACAAGCTGACCCAAACATTGGTGTCCTCATTCAACACGATGTCCTCAGCTCTTGTTCTACAGACATTGTTGAACAACAGACCATACTTTCACCTTTCACACCCTCAAGAATAAAAAAAGTTATACCTGCTTTGTAGATTTAAAGAGTTTTTGACTCAGTCTGACATAAAGACATGTTTCTACAATTGACTGAAAACGGTAAAGGGGTGAAATTATATAATATAATTGCCAAAAGGAGAAAACGGAGAAAAGTAATTTTAGCCGGCTGCTCTTTGAGGCTCAAATCCTCTAACAATAGTCGACCTCAGCGCACAATCTGGACAAACCTAATGACAGGAAAGCTAAAGAAAAAAGTAAAGTACATCAACCATTGGATGTATGTTACAAAAAAAAGTTCTTTAATCTTTAGCGCTGGACTGCCTTTACCTGTCTGTGCACTGTGAGTGACTGAGTGAAAACTCTGAAAGGCATGCGCTAAAAGACCATTAACTATGTGACAGGTAGTCGGTCTACAGCTCGAAATGTATTCATTTTACAACAAAAGGCTGTAAAATTGTGAGATGCGTATGTTTTTCTATAGGGGCAGCACAACCTAGAAAACAACTGGAACTTTGTCGTTAGCATTTTCACAGGTGTATTTTAACCTAAACCAAGATCTTTTCCAAAACTTAATGTTCGCATAGGAAACCGAAGCAAACATCGATGGAAAAAAACAGAAAACAGCCACTGAAAACTGGTGTATTTTAAGGCAAACCATGATCTTCTCCTAAAGCCAATTAGGCAGGTTTGGTAAGCTTAACGATGTAATATAGTAGAGTAAACAAAAGTAAACAGCAACTAAAGACACAACTAAATGCAAAAATAATATGACTTCAGTCTCCTGGGTGGAAGTCCTGATGCCACCACCATCCCTCCAGCCTCTCAATGTAGACTTCGTTGCTGCTTCTATGTGAAAAGCAAAAGAAACTTGTGTGATTTGGACGCAGGCCAATAGAAAAAAAAAGAGAACATAGGCATCTCACCATTTTACAGCCTTTATTGCAAAACAAATGTTATTTTTGCGCCACTGACCAATGTAGCTATGAAGCATTTTAGTGTGAGACTGTGTAGACATTCAACATACACTTGTGCTATAGAAGCAGCAATATACAGTATGTCAAAGCCTGTTACAGCCTCGAAGGAAACCAGCAGAACAACATATGAAACTGTCCTGATTCCTCTTTTGATTAATTGATTTATTTTATTTTATGGTCCACACCATGAACATTACATTCAGCTGTTAAACTATCTCATCTTATCATATATATTTACAGTTTTTGTAATGATCTCAAAGCCTACTATAAAAAAAGTTCATCCACTGATAAAAAATAAATGTTGTCACCTATAACCTCTGTGACAAATACAATGTGTTTTAAATGACTGCACACAATAAAGGTGGTCCTATCTTTTGCTACTTGAACGTTTTTCAAGTGAAACAGGAGCAGTAAGATATGTTTAGTTCACAATAACCAACTTAATAAGGTTCTGATCTGCTCTGGAAGAGTCAATAGCAAGACTGATAACAAATAGCAACATTGGGTTACATACACGTATTGTTTTTAGTGGGTGTGTTGTTCATCTGATGGCAATTTGAATTTGAATATAAATGGAAATGACCATAAATGGTATCAAAATGGGAGATCTCAGTTCATGAAAATCATACGCTTTGTATCTTTAATGTGTTTATCCCAATAAAGTAAGTGTTATTTTGAAGAAAAGAGAGATTCAGAGGGTGTGAGTGAATCCTGGGATTAGGAGCGATACATTCTAAAGTATTCATAAGTCCAGCGGCAAGTTTCACTCCATCTGTCCTACAGCTAAACAGCCTCTCACATCTCTGCTACATGCAGCCCTGGTGTTCTGCTCCCTTGTCTTTTTGAAAGCTTCACTGGCTCCATTTTCTTTTAATGAGGACAATCCCACACACTCGCACACACACAGGTATTTGTACACACACATAGGTAACCACAAGTGCACAGTGAGAAGGGACCTGACGGTGACATAATCAGTGAGTGTCTCTCCATGTTAGCGTCTTAAGAGACTGTGAAAAGGAGGGAGGGTGGCATGCAGAGGAGAGGAGGGTTTTAAGTACTTGTGCACGGCTTTACCAAGCCAAAACAGGGTTAGTCAGACAGGGAGGGAAGACTGGAACGGGTGAGGTAGGAGAGGAAGAGCATACAGATTGGCTTATTGTCTTAGCCCGTCTTCTAACATGTTCTGTTGTGGAAACAACCCCCTGCCACTGTCATGCCAATAAAACAGATTTGAATTTGAATTGTCATCACAGTGAATGAAAGGAGTCCTCGCTGGGGGAGGGATGGGGATAGAGACAGAGAGGGTGGTCTGTGTGAGTCAGAGATGAGAGATGAACGCATAAACCCTCCTCAGTTTTCTCTTTAGCACGTGCCTCCTGGTAATTTCTTTCTCTCATCATTCCAGTGATACAGAACATTTGTTACATCTGTCATGAAGCCGCTGCGGCGTTGACCTCTGCTCCCTCCGCTTCTGGAGCTGTCCGTAGACCTGAGGCTCATTCTGCAGTTGTGGTCATTAAGCAGCTGAATTCCTGAAATGTAAATGTAAAATGCAGGGGATGGGCAGTGGAGATAAAAGAGGCGGGAGATAGAGAGGGTAGTCTTTGCTTTGGGAGGGATGGGGTTTGGAGGTGGAGGGAGATAGAGAGGGTGGTCTCGCCACTGACAGTGACTGAGAGCGAGCCTTTATCGTGTTGCCAGGAAAAGAACACAGAAGCACATATCAACGGTACTCTTACTCTATTTCCCTTTGCTGTCTGGTCATCGTTTCTCCTCCTCACCCCTCGTTCTTTCTCTTCCCCCTAAAGAATACATGTTTCATCCGTTTCCTCAGGTTAAAGACAATCTTAAGGGTAAATCATGGCCAAGGACCTCATCTTGTTGTTGTAGCACATACCGATGTATTGTAGATAAACTGTAAAACCAGGGTGAGGCGGGGTGAAGAAAGCCTGATAGAGGGAAGATGTGTTTGCATGTGTGTTTGTGTGTGTGTGTGTGAGGCAGAATTCAGTTTTCGTAGTGCGAAGTGGTGAGAAACAGCCCCAGCATGATGATGGCTCTGGGCCTACAACTGACAGCACAGCCCAGGTGCACCCTGGGATGCATGATAGATGGCGAGAGGGAGGAAGGAAGAGACGAACATAAGGAGAGCAGAGAGGGACTTAGCAGGGGAGGCCAAGACGAGGAGGAAGGAAAAAGTTAGAGGGGTTGTGCAAGGAGAGGAGGAAAGAAGGCGAAAGGGGGGGGAGGGAAGAAAGGGAGAGAAGGAGGGGGAGAGATGTGGAACGGTGAGTTGAGGCCAAGCCAGAGCAGGAGATTGAAATCAGAAGATATTAGAGGAGTGGAGGAGATAGCAGAGGACAGACGGAGAGAGTGGAGGGGAATAAATGGATTAATAACATCCCTCATCTGGATCTTACTGCCCCTCCCTCTGAACTCTCTCCCACCGCTTGTCTGTCTCTCTTCCCTCCCGCTCAACCCAGCATCACCTTTCCCCTCCTCCTCTTCTCCTGGAACGAGGGACAGGAAGAAAGATGTCTGACTACACAAGCGTGCTCACCTCTCTGACTCCCTAAACCACTTTACAGCCGCCTTGGGACTCTGTGGTGAACCTCAGCGTCTCCACTGTCCCCGCTTCCACTCCCAGCCTTGTGACTTACTCTCCCTCTTAACTGAGGAAAATTTGAAAACTCTTTTTGTGAGACTTTCCTAGTTGAAAAGAGGACAACTGAAAAGCAGTGATGTTACAAATGAACAGTCTATCCCCTCCTTTTCTCTTTTCCCCCTTTTTTCCCGATGCTCTTTCATTAATTTTCACTTTGCGGTGACTCTGGGGTTATAATGGTGAAATCTGAGTGTCTAATAATAAAGCTGCACAGTGCATTAGCACTGTTGGGGGCTGTCCAGCAGACAAGCAGTCTACCATAGCTTTTAAATGAGAGAAATTACCTTTGCTTTGCTCATTGTGATCTGTTATGGCCTTGGATGGATTCGCTTGAGTTGGACTTCATTTTGGCTTCACGCTGGATGTTTGGCAGTTCTTTCCTTCACAGAGACATTAACATGAACCTGCTCATCACCTGTTGCTTTATTGTTATCAGTTAAAACAAGTTGTTTTAATGTTGCACAGGTTGTGAAAGTTAAGAGGCAGCAAGCCTCATTATGCTCCTGACATTGACTAGTTCTGCTGAACTCTCCAGTGTTTTTCAGACTTAAATCTTCAATTAAAAACTGAACTTATGACTTGTAACCTGTATAAATGTCTAGTTTTTGGCTGCACTAGGTATGGAGGAGACTAAAGAATTGCCCAGCCACTCTTATTTATGCTTGACACGCCTGTCAAGGTTTTCATTCTGGAACGTCAGCTTACAGTGATTATGCCAGATTTACCACTTGAATTTCTTGGTCATTTTTAAACAACGGCTCATTGATTTCTAATCAACGACTATTGATTTCTTACCTAAAATGCCGGCAGATTTAATCAGTTTTAGCCAGCCAGCTGATTAAGATAATGTTAGCTGCATGAGTTGTTTTAAAAAATACTGCCTCTGGCTGACTTTTTTTTATTTTTCTGTCTTACTCATTTTAAATCAGGAATGCCTAACTGTCTCAGATATTAGACGTTGTATATGCACTGGATGTCTATAGATCTGATATTTTCTAAAAGGCTGAGCTCAGAGCTGCATATTTCAGGTGATAATTGATGTAGAAGATATGGAAATAAAGATGAAGTTAGTGATTGTACTGTAAGTACAGTGTGATAAGGAAAAATGTAAGAACAACCTGTTATTTTATTCTAATACAATCGTGTGTTGTTGCTTATTTTAGATGCTTGGAGACAGAGGTTAGATTTTACTTCACTGTTCGTATTTTAAAACTACAAGATGTCAAAATAACAAGATGTATGGCTTTGAGTATGAGGACTAACAAAGGTGTTTGGTGAATGTTATGCTATCTTGCAAAAATGACATTCCTATATAACCAAACTGCACTCTCATTTATGTTTTAAAAGAAAATAAAAAAAGGTAAGACTAATGTGGTAAGACAGGCTTCCATTTTGAAAGAGCCATAAAGTCTGTGAGGAGGATGGAGACGTCAGTCAGCAACAGGACCTTCTACCAGGAGAGCGGGGTAGAACCATTATTTTTACTTTAATCTGAGTTTTCACTTGATATTTGGTTCGATATAATGTGTTTGCAGTAGAGGAGGCTGCAGTTTCAGGACCACAGATTGCATTGGGTTGAGGGTTAGTTAAACAGGTTATTTCCTTAGTCTCATCTACGGCAGACGTGCTACTTGTTTGGTAAAGTTTATGCACCAAATTTACATGTTTAGGTTTAGGAAAATGTCACATTTTGGTTGACACTTACACAAAAATAACATGCTAGTTTTGGGTTCAAATACGACCCTTTACAACATGTTTGTAGCTTCTCCTCCATTTTCTGGGTTATCAGGGTGACGAGTCCCAACCAATCTAATATATGATTGGTTGGCAGACGAGAAGTGACAGCAAAGCAATACAATAATGGGTATGACATGTTGATTACAAATGTGTTTGTGACACAAGCAAATGTAATTCAGCAGAAAATCATTTTCCTCCAGAATGTCCAAATCCATTTCTTACAATTTTGTCCTTGTTGTTTTGTTTTATAAGTAATCAACAGGACACCATCTCTGAAACCCTACAGTTTAAAGCACATTCATGGAGTTTTGTCTTATGATAAAGAGTTAATGTCCCTGCTAATCTATAATATATCTTGCGTAGTTTTACCTCCCACCTTAATATTCATTGACTTAGCTTCACCTCAGCTGCCCATTTCCCAGAGACACACATATAAAAGCCAGACTACAGTACCTCCATTTACTTTGTAAACTCACCCTTTTCCTCCAGGCACCCTATTTAGTCTCCTTAGCCTAACTCTACGAGACACATACACACACAGAGACGCACACACAGAGAAGGAACTATTACCATTCTACAAGGACCAGGGGACAAACAAGAGCAGCAGCAGGAAAAGCATCAGACTGCAGAGGCCCCTCGGTGGGTCGTCTGCTAAACTTAGAGCAGAAATGGGCCAAAGAGAAACAATCTGTGCATTTGTGTGTCTGTGCCTGTGTGTGTGCGGTATAACTTTCATTCAGACACTGTCTGATTGTGTCAGAACAACCTCTGCATTGTGTCTCCTGCCCATTTTAATTAGTTTCCTCCAGTTTCCTTTTATATTTCTCTTTCTTCTTCGTCCTTTAAATATCTAGAAACATATGGTGGCTATGACACGGCAGTCACAATGCAATCAAAATTATGTGAAGGCAAAATTAGTCAAATATTTTAATGAAGACCTGAGCTTTCTTTTTTTTAATTAACTCAAAAAGTACTTAAAATAAGGTCACTGTTAATTAGATGATGGTCTGACAAATGTGCAAGCTAATTAAGCTTGTATGTGTTTGATTAAAGATAAGTAGGCTTCCATGATAAGAAATGTGATGATGAGGCATGAGAAGAGCGATGTAGAGGGAAAAAGAGAGACTGGCAGTGAGGGGAGGTTTAATTGAGGTACAGATAATAATTGTGTATGTGTGCAGAGAGAGAGAGAGAGAGAGAGAGAGAGAGAGAGAGAGCGAACAAGGGCCAGCGAGGAAAGCAGGGGGAGCAGGGGGAAGGACTTGTCATCAATATGTAATTTTAGCGCACGTGGTGATGGTGGCTTGTGCTCACAGGCTTTATCAGAAATGAAGGTGTTTCAGCGCTCGTGTGTGTGTGTGTGTGTGTGTCTCTGCATCCATCTCTGCTGTGAGTTTGTGTGAATGCCTGTGGCTGTGGTGAGTTTATATCTCCTGCCCACTGTCTTTTAAATTCACTATATTCAAGCGAAGGCCAGCTGTTCGCTCCATCCTCGCGCCTCACCTCCCACTCCCGTTCTCTCTCTTTTTTTCATCCCTCCATCCTCTTTCGCTCTGTCTCAGTCTCTCGCTCTCTCTCTCTCTCTGGCTGGCTTCTCTTTCCATCAGGCAGTGCAGCAGCAGTCAATAGCAACACCCCCCCCTCCTCGCTCAAGTTCAAAGGATCCTTTATAGGCAGGATAGAAATATGCATTGCCAAAAACCTCCCAGCAACAGACACCATCATCTCTCCCTTGGCTTTCTCTACCTTTCTATCTCAGTCTTTGTCTCTCTTCCTCTCACTTTCTTTCTCTCTGCCTTTGCCTTACTGCTACTTCCTCATAAAATCGTACCCACACGGTATATATTCCACATAAACTTAATTAAAATGCTTCGAAATCAATATAGTTTCTAAAACCTTCTTATGGGCTAATTATGATGTAAGCCGTCGTCCCACATTCTCACACATTATCTGTGTTGGTTCTTGTTTTTTACATCAGTGGATTTAGGATGGATAATCATTCTGCATGTAGAGTATAATCCAATCTGAGCCATAAACTCATCATAAAATAACACAGTTAAAAGAATAGTTACATGACAACATTAATACTTGTCTCACTTAGAGTAAATAAGAAGCTACAGTCAGCAACCAGATATTCTGCAATATAATGCAAATGGGAAAACAGTTAGTCTGGTTCTGTTTAAAGGTAACAAAATCTGCATACCAGCACCTCTAAAGCTCACTAATGTGCACATTATATCCCTCTGTTTCCATTCTTAGTGCTAAACTAAGTTTTATCACCTTATGCTCAGCAATAAAGTAAAAATCCTCAGCATGTCAGTATTTTTACGGGGTTTATTTGATTTTTTTTCTAACTATTTATTGAATTTCTACATATGCAAAACACACCCATAGTACAGGAATAACACACACACAGGTAGGCAGGGCAGCATTAAGGACCTTACCTAAGGGTCCTCACTGGATACCTGCACCCTGATTGGGATTTGAACCACCGATCTCCCATGCCAAGGTCTGGGGTGTTAGTCAATGAGCTATCCAGCTGCTAAGACAGATAAAAAGTTATATTATGTTAAATGAACCCTATTTCGACAGGTTCACGATTGAATGAGCATCCTGGTAATTTTTCCATAAAAGTTGCAGACCTAGTAACATTTGTGACATACCTGAAGTTGTGTGAAACAATTTAGGGAAGACTTTTTTCACATTTCAACACTAATACTGGTCCAGAAACGTCACAGAGAGCAAAACAAACAGGTTGGAACCAAAATCAGAAAAACACCCTGTTTATTCACTTTGCTCTAAAATTCCCCATGTATTATTAACTCCCCCAAAAAACAAAAGAAAAACCTGACTTATTAGTAATAAATTAAAACTAGGTTTTGACAAAAGATTAACAGGAGCTGAAGTTTAGTTTGGTGTTTTCAGCTGTTTGTAGGACTTTTTCCTCAAGTAGTAATAAGTAGCATCACACAACAGCAGTAAGTAAGTAAGTAGTAAACTTCATTTGCTTTTCACAGACAATAGTCACAAAGTGCTTCACAGTAGTAAACATAAATAACAAAAAAAAAAAGATTTATTTTCCCCTGTTCATAAAGTACTTATTAATACTTATTAATGCGTTATTATGCGTTAAACATCCCCTAATGTTCTAACTTATCTTACTTGTATGTCAAATATCACCAGCAGGTGCAGGGGCTCTCTCTGTTTTTCCCATTTTTATTGACAGAGAGAGACAGGGTGCAGCAAAGGGTCTTGAGCCGGACTCGAACTCATGACCGCTGTTGGCGACCTGCACCCACATGGTAACGCCTTATCTCAGCGAGCTATACGGCGGCCCCTGAATGATAGAATTTATTACTTTAACAGACCAACGAAGCAGCAATGTTGCCCAATCAAATCTCTGCAGATTTAGTAACTGAAAATCACACAAAAAAAATCTTGAAAATCCAAATTGCTTCAGTTCAAACTGCACCAAAAATAAATATCTAAAATCTACTTCCTGATATAGCAGTACCAAACAGCTGACAATTACCAGTAAGCCATGCTGTTGTTTTGGCTGACATGTACCATTTGCTGTTTATGTAAATGACACCATATCAGTTTTCAGTCACACTGAAACACAAAGGTGTCTGCAGCTAAAATAATGGCACAGTGTGTACATAATTACTATAGTTACATAGAAATAGCATATGGACAGAATGCAGTGAATGCAAGTGCAAATGTTTGTATACTTGACCTGCATTCTCATGTTCTTATTTATATATTTTATATGATAACAGCATGATGCACTTTTCCATTTAGAAAAATGAGCCTTGTGCTGTTTTACCATGTTGTTATGTGTGTGGAGTGTGTACGAGCACTGTGTGTGTTTGAGGCAACACCCCGGTATTAGCCTGTGATTGCAGTGTTGATTTGTCATTTAGTGTTCTGCATTGTGTGTTCCCCTACAGAGTGGGTTTTGAACGCCGCTATGTGTGCGCATACAGATGTGTTTATGTGTGTGTGTGAAGATGTCAGTGTTTAAAGCCATTCAAATGTGTGTGTATGTGTGTGTGTGCATATTCCAGAGCAAGATTGGAAGTGGGTCTATTTCTTTTGCAGTCACTGATGTGCCCCTGTGTGTGTAATTGAAATACCTGAGTTATTGACTCTCCCTTCCCTCCAAGTCAAATAACTGCTCCAGGAGTGTGTGAGTGTACTCATTTGGAGGCTCTGGGGCAGAGCAGGCAACTCTGGCAGACCGAGGCCTGTCAACCATGGAGACACACACACACACACATAACACAAAGCCCTACTGAGGCCAAACCTATACAAATACAGACATTGTGGCGCACTGGGGCAGAATTTAGAGGCACAAACACACATATGCAATAATACAGATGTACAAACCGACACACACACTCGGTAGATACTGATACATCTCTATCCTGCACACAGAGGAGGACACACGTGTTCCTTCCTGTCTTCCCCTCTCTGACAGCAGCAGTCCTCTGTGGTTGAACAACTCAGGCTTAGCCTCCTCCTGTGTAAATGGCTGGCTGACCGCCTGACACACGTGCACGGACGACGCACAAACACCTCCGCTTCCCTGCTCCTCGGCCGACTCCTGGCTCGCTGCCCCTTTCCCTGCTCACTCGCTCCACACAGGATCACAGCCGTCTGCCAGCCTCTTCTTCTCCATTCATCCTATTGTCACCACATTGTCCTCTTGCCTCTGTCCCCCTGGAGACCTCAAAATCTCAGCTACATCCACGCTGCTTTTTGTACATCTCCATCTTTTACTCTAGCTCGCTTAATTCCTTTCCCTCCCTTTAGTTTCTCTCTTTTCTCTTATCTGCTCCCTCTTCTCTGGTTTTATCTGCTCTTTTTCTGCCCATATCTCTCCATTTCTCTCTCTCTCTCTCTCTCCCCTGCCTCCACCGGCCATTCATCCTGCTGTATTGTGTGGTGTAGTGTATTGTTGTCTGTGTACAGTAGCCAGCGCTGACGTCAGCCATGGATCCACTGAGAAGACAGTGAGCGGCTCAGAAGCATATTCAAAGCCTTGCTGGCCGGCTTCCTGTGTCTGGCTGACTGACTCGCTGGCCTCGCTACCCCCTCTGGGAATTTTAATGCTCACTAATCGATCACCTTGTGCCAACAGAGGTGATAATGTGGCCAGACCCTAATTATTGTTGCTGTAAATGAAGAGTGGTGTTTTGCAGCACTTCATTTTAGTCAACCTCCCCCCCATGTATCTCTCACCCTCCCTCCCTTCTTTTTGCATTTGCCTTGCTCTTCTTTTAGCATGTTCTTTTCTCAAAGGCTAATGAAAATTCTGCAGACCTCTGGCACTCTCAACGAGTGTGTTGGACAGTGCATTAATACTGCTCTTAAGAAGAGAGAGATAGAGAGAGGAAGCCAGAGGAAATGGTGGGGTGGCAGGGTGGCAGGGGTGCTCTGCAGAGGATAAAGGGGGGAGCAGGAGTGCGCGAGTCTGGAAATTCAATTATAACTGTGCCCTGGCAGTAATTCCAGTGGTATTAATGGGACGGCAGAGCGAGAGAAGAGATGGATAGAGATGGATGAAGGATGAGAAAGGAAGAGGCAGAGAGGAGATAGAAAGCTGAGCAACAAATGGATTCAAGTTAGCAGGGAAACATGATACAAATCAGTATGTGCATCATTATTTCATGATTTTCCGTCAGAGCCTCTGCACAGAGGCTGCTTTATATTTCACGCAGCACAGGATAATGACATGTTTTCAACCTCAATGTGCAGCACATTACCCTCATTATTTGAGTGTTCTTTTCTCACATGCGCATTGTGCTCTTCAGTATGCCACCTCTATGGTATAGCGCTGATCTCATTAATGCAGAAACAAGGTAACGGATCAACCAATGTAAATCCCCTGGGAGGGGCAGGTTAGCCTTTGATGCTGCATGAAGTACAGAGAGAGTCCTAAGGATCCAACACCCTGTCTTCCTGCCTGCTCTGTCTGTCAGCTCCCTTCACTCACATGCAGGCGAACACACACAAAAAAATCATTCTCATTCATACAATTTGCCACATGAATATCCGGGAACATAAACACACTACTGTACATTGTGTACACAAGAGGTGGACTCTCACAGATTGACTCACACATACATGCACACACACATAACGAGATCATGTTGCAGAACTGCAGTCTTGTCTAGACTAGTATTTCTCACCTCCTCCTCTTCTTCTGTCCAACTCAATATTCCATTTCAACACTGGTGGCAAGAAACAAGCGTGGTTATCAGTGTGTAAGCAGTGTTTATTGGAGTGTCTGTCTCTGACTGGAATGCTGTTTGGTTTGCTGTACATTCTGTATCTCTCATACTTAGATTAAGCCCCTCTGAGGGAAAGGACTTAGTCAGTGAATGTTTTTATGCACAGCGAGTCGAGGGTAGGTGTATGCCACTTCTAGTATGTTCTCTGTCTATATAAATCTACTATTGTACAGACCACATTGAAATTGCTTTGTTGGCTTTAATAAAACAAATTGATGAAACTGATTGATGAGATTAAGGACAGCAACCTCGAGTCCTCACAATTTGCTCCAGCCACCCCGGTGTACAAACTCATTAAAGGAGTCATAAAGGCAACTAATGAAAATCATGACCGGTATCATTACAAGCCCACTGGTGTCCTCTCGCCTTTCTCCTCTGCGAGCAGGAGAATAAAGGCAGCTAAATTAATGTTCGCACCAATAATGTTACAAAACCACCGCTGTCCTTTAAGTAGTAGCTATTCTCCTCTGTGTGTAAAGCCGACTAAATTAAAGTTCAGGCCAATATGGTTATGTAACCATTTACACTCTGTGTCTTTGTTCCTCTGTGTGTGTGTCTGTCATTTTCAGGATGACAACTCCATGTTCTTTCAATTTGGCCCCTCCATCGAGCAGCAGGCTTCAGTCATTCTGAACATCATGGAGGAATACGACTGGTATATCTTCTCTATTGTCACAACGTACTACCCGGGTTACCAGGACTTTGTCACCAAGGTAACGGCATGCAGCAGAGACAACATGCACAAATAGACAGTACGTAAAGGAAAGAGGATGACACAGAGCCCAAGATGTATAAGCTGTCACAAGAGAAATGTTTTTCAGCAGCAGAACTGGGAGATATACTGTACAAATAATCCTGGGAAATTTTATTTATAATAATTCATATATACATAATTAAAATCTACCAGGATTATTTGTACAGTATATTTCCCAGTTCTGCTATATTATTATATTATATACAGAAATCATAATACAGAAAAGTGAACTCAAAACATTATTATACTAAAACACAGACTAATAACACAAATAAATAACAAACCAATGAAAAAAGTGTCTTTCTTATAAGGGAATGTATGATGCTGATTAAAGTTTGCTCATCATTCAGTGGTTAGCATGAACCCAAACACTGGATCTCTGAACTGCTCTAATAATTCCAGTCAGAGGAATTTCTGCATTATATGGTGTCACTAAAACAAAAAATGCCACAGTGGTGCTTAATATGACACCTTCATCCTGTAATTGCTTGGGGAAAGTGTCAAATTAACATGATGTGAAGTACAATCTACTTGTACAAGATTCTCAGTATGTGATCATCTTGAAAGCATCATACTGTTAAAAGCAAAAGATTTAGTTTCCCTTGTTGGACAATCTCTGACAATAAAGCAAAGTACTTTCTTATACATAATCAGCCTCTTTTCCTTCTGCCTCATCCAGATTCGTAACACCATTGAGAACAGCTTTGTAGGCTGGGAGATGGAGGAAGTTATACTACTTGACATGTCCGTCGATGACGGAGATTCAAAGATCCAGAACCAGCTGAAGAAGCTCCAGAGCCCCGTCATCCTTCTCTACTGCACAAAAGAAGAGGCCAACACTATCTTCGAGGTGGCCCACTCTGTTGGGATCACTGGCTACGGCTACACGTGGATCGTGCCGTCGCTGGTAGCTGGAGACACTGATGTCGTGCCTGCAGAGTTCCCCACAGGTAGGAAATCCGAAACTGAGTCAGAGTTTTGGAATTAAATTTGGATCCCAGTTTATCTGACATAATCTCACCGTGGAAAGATGTTTGATTGCTTTGAGCTCAAATCCTAAGCTCTTTTGAGTACAATAATTACATGACATGCATTGGTTGGTTGGTGTTTATTCATAGAGCATTTAAAGTGCCATCCATTTCTATGTAGGTGTCCCCATTTTAAAATAATTCACTTACCGTCACATTGTGCACTGATTCGTCAGTGCTTTAGTAAAATTAGTCAGGTCAGCAGTGGTGTTAAAAATCATATACAACAAGTAGAACGTCATGAAAAAGTAATCAACCCCCTCCTGATTTTGTTGTTATTTTAGTGTGCAGCTCATGCTAAAGTGTGTCAGATCTTCAGACAAATTTTAAATAAAATGAAGGCAACCGGAGTAAATAATTGCCCCTAAACTCCAACCCAACAACTCCAATAACCGGAGATCAGTCTCTGACATTGCTGTGGTGGTATTTTGACCTGCTTTTATTTTCTGAACTGCTTTTCTGCAGCCACATCGAAGAGCTTGTGAGCATGAGCTGCTCTTTTTGAATTCCACCCCAGTATCTCAGTTGGGTTTAGGTCTGGACTTTGACTAGGACACTCTAAACCTTTAATTTGATTCCTCTTGAGCCATTCAGAAGTGGACTTACTCATATGGTTGGGATCACTCTCTTGCTGCACTTGAGCTTCAGGTCACACACTGATGACCGGATGATCTCCTTCAGGATTTTCTGTTAGAGAGCAGAATTCAAGTTTCCCTCAATTATAGCAGGTCACTCTGAAGCAGAGAGGATCCCTACAACATTACACTGCCACCTTCAGGCTTCATCATAGGTATAATGTTATTTTTGTGGAATGGTTTGTTCGGTTTACGGTACATGTAACCGGATGCATGTCTTCCAAGCTCGCCAGTCCATGGAACAATTAAACAAAGGGTTTAAAGGTCATCAAGGTGTGTTGTGGCAAAATTCAGATGATCCTCATAGTTCTTCTGTGCTAGCAACGGTTTGTGTCTTCCCCTCTCACATGGATGCCATTTTTTCTAGGGTCTTTTGGCTCCTGGAGTCATGACCCTGATTTTTATTGAGGTGAGAGAGGCCTGCAGTTCTTTGGATGTTTTCCTTGGATCTTTTGTTGCTTGTGAGCTGTCATCGTGCTCTTGGAGGAATTTTAAAAGGTCGGCCTCCTCTGAGAGGATTCACTGTTGTTCCAAGTCTTCTTCATTTGTAGATAATGTCTCTCAGTGAGGATCAGTGGAGTCCCAGAGTCTTTGGAACCCATCCCAGACTGATGTATTTCAATCACCTTTTTTCTTATCTCTTTTTCAGTTTCTGTGGTTTTGACATACTGAGCTGCTTTTAGAACTTTTAGCCAACTTCCTGCTTACAAAAAGCGTCTAGTTAAGTGGACTTGATAATCAGGCCTGAGTGCATCTTGTTCAGCTGCATCCAGCAGATGAAGTTTGGTAGTTTTTTGGATTTAATAACTAAGGGGGACAATATTTTTTCACAACAGCGCAGTTGCTATTATATGGTATAATATTATTTATGTATTGTTATGTTAACCCTTTTGATTCAATACATTATCAGTTAAAACTTGTTTTCTGTATTTACTCAGGTTGCATTTGTGTTATGTTAGATTTTGTTTGAACACGAGGAACAATTTAATATGAGATGCTTGAAAATAGAATAAAACAGGAGAGGGTTAAAATACTATCTCACCGCACTGCATACAGCTCGTTATAGAAAAGGTAGAGCTTGTGGCTCTTTCATGGATCATATGTGATGATGTTACTCTGCTCTACAGAAGCCTTACCCTTTTTTTAAACATGACTCATTGCTGAACCATCTATCTTTGGCCATCATAAGGAACAGCAATAAAGGCACATACCCTCATCTAAGAGGAGGCATTATCCATTTTCATTAGTCATTGCTTTACTCTTGGCCTACTTGGCACCGCATAGCCGATACTGAGCCTTTGAAATTTTCTTTTTCAAATTTCATTCTCAGTTGGCTGTTTGGATTTTTCTTGCAAGACGAAAAAAACAAACTGACCTTTCCTAATAAGAAGTGAGGGAGCGTGTCTCCCCCGCTCTCCTCCCACAGCACCACTGGAGGTCATTCTAACCTTTGAAGGTCAAATGTGGAGCCAAAGTGACATCTAAGTTGGGGTGCATTAACCACTCAACCTGCTCACGCAGTCTGACAGGTACACCTGTCAGACTGCCTCATGTAACGCGACTTTCAGCACTTGGGGGAGGAGACACTTTTAGAAAGGCCAGCTCCCAGTGGGAATCAAACCTTTAACTGTTACTGATGTTGCCACCATGCTAACTAAAGGAACTTTGTATAACTTCAGGCTGTTTCCCTCTCTGTGGGAGAGTAAACTGTGGAGCAGGTAGTATATTTATGCTGGACATATGAGCCTGGTAATTTGTTGGTGTTTGGCTTGTTGATTTACGGTGAAGGGGAGATATTACACTACTGCCTGTCCTCAGCAGTTTCTGGGAAATGGTTTCCAGGCGGAACCTGAGATCGCTGTGCCGTTCAAGCACCGTAACTCAACTTTTTACCTCTGTCCCCATATTGGCATCCATGGATGATTTACTCTAAATGGGACTTAGGAGTGTGTTTGCACACCTAGGTGTGTGCTCATGACTTTTTTCTGTGTTTGTGTGTAATGGTGCTGTGCATTTGTCTGTGAAATGCGGAATTGGTTCAGGGTTTAATTTGCATGAGAAAATAATGGGTGGAAGTAATCAAATGGGTTGTGTGTTTGTGTTGTAGTGTGTACTTCATGTGGTGGAGGGCAAAAGTGTTAACTTGTTGGTCAGGATGAACAAAACTATACTCTGTGTGTGTGTGTGTGTGTGTGTGTGTGTGTGTGTGTGTGAGAGACATTTTTCATCCACAGGAGTGTGGGAAGGTAGAAGATGAAAGAGAGAGTGAGGCCATCTTAAAGAGTAGAAATGACAAACACCTCACTGAAACATCCCTTCATATCCACAGCTTCACATTTCATAAGAGTTAACTTTGCCAATACAAACAAGCCATATTTAATCACACCAAGGCATTTTACAGAGTTAAAGCACAATTTCAGATACTATCTTTCAT
>OMNN01027940.1:0-45992 GCA_900302755.1 Chromis chromis
GTTATATACATTTTCCTCTGTTGTTAAATGCTGTTTATATCAGTCCTAACAGGTTTCTTCAGCCTGCTGATAGGCTGTAGCACAACAAATGTGGGGAAGGATCAAGGGATTCATAAATGGTGTATGTTGGCAACACTGATAGAAAAAGAATAGAATCTCATTTGTCTAAAATATGCAAAGCTGTATTCCAATGCTCTTTAATCCCTTTAACATGTTTCTTAGAACTATGTTTGGCTTCTAAAATGATACCATGATTTTGTAGTTAGTAACTACAGCAATCCTTTAAATGCCCTTTAAATGAATGTCTGGTTGTGTTTGCATTGTGCTCAAACAAAACATTATCATTTTATTAACTTTTTGCATTTAAGGCATCACAGATCAAACCACAGATATATGTTCTACATAGATGTTGCAGATGTAAGCATGTATGTCTGCATTTGAGTGCACATGCATTACATTCAGTTGCATTTAGTCTGTGTGCATCATATGCATTTCGGCATGCATGCAAGTATGCATACACATACTCACATAGGAATGAATATGTGGCTCAGCATGAATGTCTGCCTATATGATTAAGTGTGCATGAGTAGGCATAAATGTGTATGTGCGTGTGCACCTGTGCACGCGTATGTCACACTGGACTCGGCCTGAAACAGTGAGTCAGAGAAGATGCCAGCTTATGGCTGATTGCAGAAAGCAGCTCACAGAGGGGAAGCACTCTTTTGTCTTCTACAACAGCCTGATTTATTCCTCAGAATGGCTGATTGAGGCAAGTCACTCTTAATGCTCTGCAGAATGGCAACTACAGACTGCAGTCACAGTGGCTCCGTGTCCACTTGTAAAACTGCTGGAACGACAGGTACCCAGCAATTTGGCTACATCAATTTCTGACCGTGCACTCTGGTCCACTCTCGTGCTTTCTTCATCCTCATTTGCTGGACGACCTCTATGGACAGTGACACTTTGATTCACACTTTGAGTGTTTCTCTGTTTCTCAGTACCCACATGTGGATACCAAAGCAAAGAAAATATGTGCATTGATTCATCGACACCTGTAGAAACTCTGCTCTGGCTTGTTTGGCTGCATGAAGGATAAAAGATGAAACCAGAAGCAGGGCAGAAGGGAAATGAGACACTGTTAAGCAGCAGACACTAAGTCCATGCTCAAGAGCCTCAGCAGCAGCAGTTTCAATGCACTAACATTGTGAAATGCACCAACCCAAGAGGTGGAAAAGGCAAGAGCAAATAAAGCTTTACTGCAGTAATTGAACTGAGGTCCTGCACTTGGGTTTATCTCTCACTCTGTCTCCTGCTCTGGCCTCGGCTGGAGGCAGCCAGAGGCCAGTCCTGCCTGCTGCTGCCTACTGGACAGGTGTGGTTTGGAGTGACCCAGCCAAAGCTAAAACACGCCACTGGCTAGAACAGTCCATGAGTGGAAATACTCACAGAGAGCCTGGGGAATCTCCAGTCGAGTGACATCACATGCCAAATTAAGACATTCCTCCCCTGTGAACAGCACACTGGTCCACTCCAAAAAAACAAAACAAAGCCCTCTTCAACCTGTGCTGCCTCTATCCCTTTTAAAATGCTCTTCACTGCCTACAAATAAACCAAAATGAGACTTCAACTTCTATTGTCTGCGTGTTTATAGAGCAGGCCCGAAAAAAGAATGTGGAGGTGTTAAGATCGTGTCAAAAGGCAGGCGTTAGCTAAACTAAGAAGAGTTCAGCAAAACCTTTCAGGGTCATGACTGTTTTTCAAGATGCCTCCTTTTTTTTTGGAGAAGAAACAACAATCCTGGTGGTTTAAAGTGCTGGACAGCAGAACAAATAGATGTGGACTTGCATGTGTGGCTACTCACACGAAAACAGCGATGCGTGAATGATATAACTCTTAAAGGTCAAATGGACAAACACAGGAGACACAAATACCAAAACACAACGACATGTTTAAGATGGACTGTGCAGTCTCAGAAGCACACGGGGGCAACACACAATGCAAAAATGGCATGTGTGCAAACTTACCTGAGCAAACTCACAAAGGTGGGATCAGGTTGGGGTAACATGCAACACATGATACTTTACATTTGTATGAAATCAGACAAATAATCACCACATACAGCCCCATGATAGATGCACAAACAGAAAGGAGAAGGGGGGGCGTAGTTAGTCAATATCCCTTCTTTTGAAATTCAAAAGCACTGTTCACAGCGAGTGATTATTTCCCCATAACCTGCACATCTCTCACCTAAATTACCGTCATCCATCTCTCTCCGTTTAGCCCTGCACACACACACACACCTCACACACACACACTTCACTATCCGTTCCCATCACCTGCCCAGAGATGGAGCTGTGAGGATTCAAGTCTCCTCTCTCTCTGTCTCTCTGTGTGTGTGCCATTTGTTTAAACTGGATCTTTCGACTTAACTGATCACTTGCACTGTTTTGGGGGAAGAGAAGCTTT
This sequence comes from Chromis chromis, assembly GCA_900302755.1. Lineage (NCBI taxonomy): Eukaryota > Metazoa > Chordata > Actinopteri > Pomacentridae > Chromis > Chromis chromis. The sequence continues at coordinate 2,467 of OMNN01027940.1, forward strand.
CTGTTGTTGCCTATTGAAAAAAAAAAAAAAAAAAAAACAGAACAAGAAAATCCTCCTCTTCGTTGGGAGAAAAACGCAGCGACAGTCGCCGCACTTTCCTCCTCTCTCCTCCTCCTCTCTCTCTCCACTATCCGTCGGGCGTGCGCGTCGTCAAAAATAAAATAAATAAATAAACCGCCACGCGCACGCGGGCACGTGTTGGTTATGCATGCCCGCACGTGCACGCGCGAGCCAAATAAATAAATAAATGAGAAATCGAGTCACATGCAGCGGTGGCGTCTGGCTTTGAGAGAGATAGAGATAGAGAGAGAGAGAGGGAGAGAGAAGGGAGGCAGCTTGAAACGATACTCCGCTTGCATTACAATGGCATTAATTCTACGGAAGGGGAGAAGAGCTGGGGTGGGGTTTGTTGGTTGGAGGGGATTTTTTTTCTTTTTTCTTCCCTCATTATTATTATTATCATTATTAAAATATTAAAATATGCGCATGCACCTGCAGCATCAGGTTAAGAGGCGAAAAAATGTGTGCAGAGGGCAGGGGGAGAGAGGTGAGGGGGAGTTATTGGAGCATATTTGGATTGTTTTGATGTTATTTTTGCCATTTTGTACTATAGATAGATAGATAGATAGATAGATAGATAGATAGATAGATAGATAGATAGATAGGTGGATAGATGGATATATGGTGAGACAGGGCTCTTACTATTGAATACAAGCCCATGACGTCCCTCATAAGTAATCACGCACATGCACTACTTTAACCACGCGTGAGGAGGCAACACACACAGAGAGAGAGACACACACACGCTCACACAAGAAACGTTGCACTGCAGACCAGACTGACGTGACTCCACTGCCAGCTCACTCTGCCTGCTCTGATGAAAATAAACCCCCCCAAGTCCAAAAACTGAAGGCGAAAAAAAAAAGAGTTGTTCCCTCTCATGTCAGGAAGCATTCTGCATTCACGGGAGGCTCCCTCGATTATGAATTTGCACTGATAATGCCATAAAACTGCCCATAAGAATGCCCTTGCCTCCTCTCCTCCTCCTCCCCCCCATCCTACTCATGCCTTCTCCTCGATGATGCAAATGTCCTCTGATTTGTAGTGTAACTTGAAATACGCAGATGACTACAAAAAAACATATATACGCCGGGTATCATAAGCCCAGTTTTTTTTTCTCTCTCTCTCTCTCTTCCTTCCTTCCTTCCTTCCCTCCTTCCTTCCTCCCTTCCTTCCCTTGCAGATGCACGCAGCTCAGCGCTCCTCGCCTCGTCCTGTGCTTCTCTCTCTCACAGTCTGGAGCGGCGCGGCTGCAAGCAGCAAGAATATTTGGCTGTAAACAGAGACACGGCGCTCGTTGTCTCGATGCGAAACGTGGGCTTTTAGGAGACGGTGAGTGATTCGAGGAGGATTTTTTTTTTTAATTTTTATTGCAGAGACAGAGCGGGAGAGAGAGCGAGCGAGAGAGAGCGAGAGAGAGAGAGGCTCGTCTCATCGGTGCAAAGCTGGTGAGAGAACGCGATTTTTCCCTTTTTATTTTTTATTTTTTTTGGATGCGTCTTGTCTCCCCTGCTCAGCTGGTGCGCGCGTATCCATTCGTGGGTTATATTTTTATTCCATGCTCCATCGTAAGTAGGCCTACTTACTGTGCGGTTTCTTTTTTTTTGTTGTTCAATGTGTGCTTCTTCTTGTCCGTGTTGATGCCTGTCTTGGTGTGTATAGCGAGGCGAGTCTTGTGATAAATGTCAATTTGATCTCCTTGGAAAATCATCACGTAGGAGTCAGAGGGGGGGACGAGAGAGAGAAAACGCGCGATCAGAGGTTAGGGGGGGAGAGAGAAAAAACAAGGAATCCCAGCTGAAAATGTAAGAGGATTTTTATTTAGCAGCCACTGAAAAGAGATTAGGGCGACAGCAATGGAAGTTAAATTGTGCTGCATGTAAAATGGGCGGGCTTGTCTTTATATTAGGTTGGCACGGGCGATTCTAAAATTAAATAGTCTGCGCTTGGACACAGTCTGCACTTTATTTTAGGATAAGAGGCGACGATCGATGGGCTGTATTTTGGATAGGGAACCTCGGCGCACACGCACACACACACGCGCGCGCACGCACGCACACACACGCCAGATTTGTTAGTTGAGAAGAACAATTTTGTTGCTGACGGACTGAGAGTTGAACTCACTACAGCACCGCCAATGAACAGTGAGAGAGACCTGCGCATATCGTCAGCAGCCGCTTCTCCAGCCTCAAGCTAGAATTCGTCAGATCTGAGATCACAGAGGGGATTTTTTTTTCTCATTCAGTCCCGGCTAGGAAAAAAAAGATATTCGCAAAAAAAAGTTTGAGGATATAGGCAGCGGACTGCTGAATATACCCCGACGCATCAGCTGTAAGTGATTTTTTCTGCATTTTTTCTCGCCTTTTTTTCCTGAAAGGGAAGGAGAGAGAGACAGAGAGAGAGAGAGGGGAAGGATTTAGAGAACAGGGCTGGTTTACGATGCTGGACACCGCTAGAATCGAGTTTTATTGAGGGGAGAAGGAGGAGGAGGGGAGTTTGCCGTCGAAATTAGGACCGTTTAAGGCGTATTTTACGGCAAACAAGACGCGTTTGATGTTTTTTTTTATTCCCCCTCCACACAGCCTGGTTTCAGCACCGCGGACAGCGCTCCGAATAAAACAGCATCAACGCACATTTGCTTAATTACTCCGCCACGCACGGATTGGATCGTCAGGCATGTATTCAGACCAGCCTTGCAGGGATGCCAGTTGCATGCTAAAAAAAAAAATCCTCCAACAGATATTGTTGAGGAGGGGGGTAGAAGAAGAGAAGGGTGACATTCTCTCCCTCCTCTCTGAATAACTTAGAAAGTGTGCTTGTGCGGGATTTTCTCCTCCATTCGTTAATCTGCATCATCCTCGCTTTATCAAATCCTTGTCAACTGGAGGATTTATTTTTTTATTTTCATTTTTTTTTTTTTTAACTGTGTACTGCATGTTCCATCGTCTGTATATCCTCGCTCGCGGGTGCACCTTTGGAGCGAGCAAGTATCAGAGGGGTATTGTCTTCTACGTGGGCTGCGTTTTCAGTGGGCAGGATTTTTGGGGCACATTTTGCGAGAATTTCCGTGCGCTTTTCTGCAAATAAGTAAGTAATTGGCCCTCTCGTGGACACATTGATTATGCTTTGCCATGAGAATGCACTGTGGATTTGAGCATTGCGCAGGCTATTGCTTCCATACTTTGTGACCCGGCTGACATCATTGCTAAATGATTGAGGAGGAAAAGCAAAATGGTCTTATTTTAGTGAAGGGGGGAGGATTTTTTTGGGGGGGTTGATATTGCGGTAGTGCCGTTTCACATTGCAGGGTATTAGACGAGGCTGTGTACAGGTGCTACAAGCTCTCACACACAGTGAGTGTTATGTGCTCGGTGATGTGCTTCCTTGTTGTTCCTTCTTAATTATTATGCGCTACCAGATGCAGCCATATGCGTTGAGCGTCAGTTATGAAAGAAGTGCGTTTAGCCAATGGCTCGTTTTTTTTTTTTTTTGATCATCGAAAAAGCAGCTATTTAAATACGGCCTCCCCTCGTGGTTAGATGGTGTATGGATGTATGTCTCTGTCAATGTGACATCTAATTCAAAACGATGATGTAGAATGTTTGAGGGTTGTGTGTCAAGTGGGATGTGATGGCCCAATGCATGTGGCAGGGGCCGTTTGCTTTGATTCATGTGCTGTCAGGGGGAGATATGAAAGAATTAGGAGCAGGAACCTCACATCAAGCATCTGTCTAGGAACATGGTTTTCCCCCCCTCGCAGCCTCCACAGTCCATGTTTGCTGTTGATAAAACATTGGAGATAATGCTGAACCACTGGCTCATATGACTTGGTAATGATGCTCATTCTCTCTCTTTCTCTTCCTTTGACCTCCAGCAGTGAAAGGTCCTCATACTGCAACTATGTGTGGACGGAGCAGGGCGGCCTTTCTGTGTCTGTGGGCTGGCTTGCTTGTCACCAATAGCGTACTGGGTGGGAAAAGGTAAGAACAAACTTTAACTCATATATGTGCCTGCGTTGTTACACTGGATCGCTGGACAATTCAAAATACACAAATAACCTGCGCCACATATGCGTGTCTTGGTTTTGCTCCACAGTGGAACAAAGGTCAGGAGGGGGATTATTGTCTGAATGCTGCCATTCTAATTGCACACATGTAGACAAGACTGCATTGGGCAAAGTATTGCATGTAATTTGCTAAAAAGGACGATTACCTTTTAATGCTGGTCTGGGAGCTTGCCAAATGGTCAACTGGCTAGTAAATGTGTCAGTAAATCTGTCAGCCAGCCAAGGAGGCGACCAGTCGTATACACCTGCCAGGCTGATATTCTGTCTCCCTGCCAATTGCTTGGTTTATTGGGTGACACTCTTGCAGAGCATATTCACTGTGGCTGTAACTGGGGCATCCCCACAGGACACCTGCACGCTTATGATTGCATGGAGGTAATAAGAAGTGCAACCAAGAGAGAGGAGTTGGGGAGTCCAAATATCCACTATCCGCTACACCTTAGTGTGAAAGTGTTTCGGTTGGGACAACATCTATGTTCTCAGTTTTCAGACGTGGGCTGTGTACAGTAGATGACGTGCTGCGCTGAGATATCTGGCACAGATTACTGCACATGTGTTTTTGACAGTGGCTGCAGGGACAGCAGGGTCGATGTACAGACGCTTCTTCTCAGTGTCAAAACTGAAGCGTTGGATGTCAGCTCACTAGAAGCAGAGAAAGAGAGGGAATTGGATAAGATGTGACAGTAATAAGATCCACTGTCATGTGACTGCCACTGCATTAATTCCCGCATGATTCAAATATTGGGCAGCCACTCACGAGCAGCACGTTTCAAAATAGCATAACCTCGCTCCACTGCTTGGATTAGTGTGGATGATTTTGATGTTTGGCCACTGAGAGTGCAACTCGGTTAAACACTCACAAACAAGCCAATACAAAAAGTACTATTCATCAGCTCAACTGCAGGAGATCATGCAAACTCTCATCCCATTGTGGTTCTTGTGGAGAACCCCGGAGAGACTGAAGGGATCAGGATTTTCTTCAGACTTGAATAATTCAGTAGAACTGTCACAGGCGGTTCACTTATATGGCAACGTCTTGAGATGGTCCAGCTTGCTTTTCTGAACAGCTACACCACAAAAAAACACATCCATACAGTACGCAGTGTATGGCTTTCAGCTTACACACCCTGAGCACACGATGAAGACGGTCGAAATGTGTCCTGTGTTAAATATATGATGCCCTGCAATACGTCATTACTGCACACTGATTCGATGCAAGTGATCAATCTCGGCTGCAGCGTTGGTTTGAGATGCACTGGATGGCAAATGGAGGCTCTGATTTACTGGGCTTGATGAGCTGTGCATTAGAGAAAATGTAAAAAGTACTGATTACCTTACTGAGTAACTGTCACTGCAAGGCAATTATCACCCAAAGATTTACTTTATAATCTAGTCCCGTTTTTGAAGTCAAGTACAGAGTCACTGACACACACACGCACCACACACACATACACACCTTGGGGGATTTCAACAAGACACGGTAATCAGGAAGACCTAGCACTCTGCTACAGTATGTTGCCAACGAAAGAAATTGCCTTATAATTAGATATCCGGCTGACGAGAGGGAACGAGAGAGAAAAAGGGAGAGAGAGAGGGGGAGAGATACAGTAAAATGGAGAGAGAGAGACACTGCCAGAGTGAGTGTGAACGGCACTGTTGCTGTTCAGATGACCTGTAGATGGGGATGGTGTACAATGTTTTAGGAGGAAGTAGCCCCTGGCTGATAAACATGTGTATTCTTCCACAGCACCTTTTTCTCTCCATTTTCTTTTCTTATCCTTGACATACAACCCTAACCTCCACCACCCACATATGCCATATACACTGTAAAAAATGCCTGTCTTACAAAAAAAACAGCATGTGCATCCTATTATTCTCTTCATTCTGGAGGTGGAAAATGGCTAATTTGGCCTGTCAGAGTCTTAAGTTAAGGTAAAATAAGGCAGATTGTCATTCAAAACATACAAATTGTGACCCCCTTTGATGGTTTCTATTTTTTATTTGAATTAAAAAGCATAGTTTGATCACTACGTCCACCGATTACTAACAATTTAACAATTTATTTTCATTGTTTTTGCCGCTATCAGATACATTTTAGTTACTGGAAGCCCTAAGGAGTACCCTGACTTGTATTCTGTATCAGCAGAGACTATAACAAAAGGGCTGCAACCCTTCGGGACGACAAAATATTATTTTGGTGTGTTGCTTTGGTTCAGTAAATCAGAATTGCCCAAAATGTAAAAAGTGGGGATATTACAAAAGGTGCAAAGAGGACATTGTGCTTTATTTCAGTCTCAGCTGACGTCCCACGGATGCAATTTATGTTGTCTGTATTTATAAATAATTGGCTTCCCAGACCTGAACAAAAAAGATTAATTATTGTTGTGAATTTGAGTTTTTTTTCAAAGCAGTTACCTCTGGGGCTGACGCAAAACAAAATTGCACATCATAATTTCTACAGTTTTAATGCTGGCTTCAGAGAGTTTCTTTTTTTCTTTTTTTGGCAGATAGTGAGGACGCTTGTGAATCAAAGGGGGGAAATTGGAGGCAGAGAGTTAGCATTAACCCTTTTATACAAATCCATGTGTGACGTGAATTTGTGCATCCTTATTTAGAGAGGAAAAATGTTTAGCTGCTCACATTCAAAGCTGCAGGATCAGCCTCAATCCTGCAGATTTTAATGTGAGCTGTCTCTCTAAACGGTGACAGTCTAAACATTATCCTCACCTTTCCCAACCTTGCTTTTCCACCTCGTGTGTTCCTCCTCCATCTCTTTTATCTCCATTTTTTCCCTTTTTTTTGTCTTTTCCTTAGAGCTTTAACTCGCATGTTTGTCCAGACACCACTCTCCCTCCCGCTATTCCTCCTACTTTTCTTTCCCTCCCATTGCAGGTCCCTGCTAACTAATCTTGATGACCTCTCCCTCTCCTTGGAGCCGCTCAGCAACCAGAGCTCGTTTCCAAACACTTGCTGTTTATTTTGCATGCAATCAAACCAAATGCTATTGGCATGACAAAGAGGGGGAGGATGATCGCAGCATACAGTACACTGTTAGAGATTATTATCAGGGCTAACATACATGCAAACATATGCGAGCGTATGGTAGATGCATGCATCGATCCAGACATGCAAACACACACATGCCCTTTCATTACTGCCATATCCTGCCTTTACGATACACATCGTAATTAGGGGATGTATCCCTGATTATGAGTGTGTTGAAATATTTATGTGTGAAGATGCAAAACCTGCTCTCACAATTCCTGATTGTGAATGTTTTCAGCATTGCTCTAAGCATTTTGTTTCATGTTGCTCAAAGAGCAGATTCAGCAAGGCTTTTGTGCTCTAAAAGACCATATTATGGTATAAATAATGTATTATGATTTCTCTATTCCTACTCTCCATTTTACTCTTTACTTTTCCTATCGTGCCTTCATAAGGATGCATGCATAAGGTGCATGTGTGCTCTTTAAGCCTAGTTTTGCATTCCGTTGATAAAAATAAAACCTGTCTTCTTCAAAGAGATAATGCAGCAAAACTTGGCCTCATGGGATATTTTCCTTTCCAGTACAAATCTGAACAATCTCATATCAATATGATCTAAAACCACACAGTCACACACTATGAATTGCAAATTAACAGTGAAATTAGTCAGAGTCACACAAGATTTTTCTTGTTCATGTTTTCACAATGGGATTTGCAATGCATTTTGTGCTGGCTGTGTGCCTTGCTAACTATGGAGGCGCAAAGAGAAACTACAATCTCTGTTTTGTCTTTGATATATGATTCATATTCAGAGTTTGTTCTTACTCTGTTGGCAGTTTTGACTGTGGTTTTGGACTCTAGCTGTGACTTTAAATCTTATTCTTTGCTTTGCCAGCTCTGGGCAGAACGGCATGACAGATGAACAGAAAGATAACACTACAGTGTTCACCAAGATCTTAGACAGCCTTCTGGATGGCTATGACAATCGCCTCAGGCCAGGACTGGGAGGTCAGTAAACCTAAGTTATTGAATATATTCTGTCCGTCATGTTAGCTGTTTGCACCATTTTGTCTTTTGTTTGTTTTTGGCAATATGCAAACATCATCTTACAAGTAGATATACTATCCACATGACTATACAGAATAATATCCACATGACTGACTCTTATGGAGGTGGGCTTGCTTTTCAGACTTCTGTGTGACAATTTAAAACAAGAATTGGAGACTCATTCTTCACCTGCTGCTTTTGTGAAATGGTGAATTGTCATTACACCAGCACTTGTAATATCACAGAGTGACTGTCTTTTTTGTGTGTGTATGTGGGCTTTTATTGGCCCCATTGTCAACTATCCATTGTTAGAGAGTGAAGCAAAATTGCAGAGAGACTGAGAGACAAATCTGGGTAACGGAAAATGAGAGAAATAGATAAAGAAAAAGAAACAGCGAGTAAAAGAGAAAGGAGTGGAGAGATAATGTGAGAATTGGTGTGTGAAGGACACTGAGGATCGCGCAGTGTGATGCAGCAGGCATCAAACAGACAGGCGAATAAAAGCAGGCCTGCTAGAAGTTCACCAGCCAAGGGGAAGAAATTATGGATTATGATGGGTATCATTCATAAATCATGCTGTCACATTTCGGTTTCAGAATCACAAGAAGTGAACCCTCACACACACCCACTCACACACTCACTCACACTCCCCCTGTAACCACACTATCCGAATGAATCCCCAGTGGACCCATTTTGGCTATCAGTATTATAGGGCGGGAGTGGCACATTTTCAGTAATACAGCAATGCAGAAATTTATTAAGAGATTGAACCTCTGTCCGGGTAATGGAGCTGACACTGAGACCAATAACAGCAGAAATGGTTATCGACATCTAAAATGGGCATTTTTACGATGCTGTTTTCTTTTTTCTAGTGTGTGTATGTGTGTGTGTGTGTGTGTGTTTGTCTAATTGTTAAAAAATATTACTGAATAGACTGAATGGATCAGGAGCTATAGCCAGGTGGTTTTGTATTAACAGGTAGTTAGGGGCTAATGAATGCCACTGATAGTCACTCACTCTGGCAATTTCCTGCTTCAACAGAGCGTGTAACTGAAGTCAAGACTGACATTTTCGTGACTAGTATTGGGCCAGTTTCGGACCATGACATGGTAAGACCCTTTTTGCCTCTATAAATGTCACTAGTTTCCGTTGCGTTTGCCTGCCCCACCCTGTCTTCTAACCTCTCTGGACACAGTGGTCTGGAAATAGTAAAATATTTATTGATCTGATGATTCATTCCATTAACTTGTGATGTGTTAATAAAACTGTCAGTGGTGAAATGTATTTTCTGGAGCATGGTCTGTCATCGCACTCTACATAAAAGCCAGCCCTGCTTGTAAACAGGGATGCACGTGACTTGTGCAAATAGGCCGTGAATTCTGTTCTTAGAGTCAATTGATTTGCTTTGGAATATTATAACTAACCTAAAATATTCTTCCTCCACTAGCTTGTAGAATTAGAATTAAAATGCCTAATATTAAAATGAGGACTGAAGTGTGAGATAAATAAATAAATATAAAAATAGGTTTTGTATAAATGCAGCGTAGCTTTAGAAAAGCACCAGATTAAGCAGCTGACCTCTCTTTCACTTCTGACATAGATATAAACATAGCTACGCCTTCTGCGCTGCTGTGATTCGAAAGGTCAAGTTGTTGTCAAAGCCCATCTTGGAAACCGCCACACTGTGATTAGATGATTTGACAGTAGGTGGCAATAAACAACAAAATTTCAATATCCAAAATATGAATAATCACTTAAGAAATCTGCTCAAACATGAGTGTCTGATCTTTGCCCTGTGCACTGGAAACCAATTAATCTCATTCAAATGATTTACTACCCCTCCTGAAATAAAAAAAAAAAAAGACTCCTGTTTTATGCACATGAAGTGTGTCTACTCTATTTGACATAATCTCAGTTAATTGCACTCGCCGACATGCGGGTCAGGACTATTTTGCCGTTCTGTTAAGGCCAGAAGGAAGAGCTGAGGAACATTTTCTCCATCTCTGGCGTTTCCCTATCCTCCTCTATTACCTTGAAGCTCTGTTTCAGTTCATACTAATTATCTTAGGAGAACCGAGTGGAAACGGAGGGGAGAGAGAACAAAAAAAAAAAAAAAAACAGGCTGCACTGTAATTTTTACAGGCTCTTTTTACTCTGCCAGGCAGTCATGTGGAACCATTAAAATCTGCTCTCAGCTATAGTCATTAGCTGGCTTGAAAATGAAATGTCCTCCTAATTTTGTGTCCACTGCTTCCCTTTTTGTGTCCAGTGTAATTTAGATTACTGAGCAAAAGAAGTTTCCCCAAAGATAAATGCTAACAATAATCATTTTTTGGCACTTACCTAACAATGCAATACCAAATGACCAGATACCAAATAAGCTTCTATTTGCATATAGCACATTAAACTGACCAGACCATCATTATGTAAATAATAGAAGGGAAGAAAATGGAAAGGCAACCACACACATTGCTGTGTAAAATAGAGAGCAATTACTTCACAACAATGGAGGCATTCTTTTTAGAAAAAAGATACCAGCCAGAAAACCATGCACCTCCATCTACTGGATCCACTCTATGTTTGCCAAAGCCTTTAACATGAAGAGACAGTTACCAGCAGGGAAACTAGGCCAAGACTAGCATAAGAAAGTCAAAGTGACACGAGGAGGAAAAAAAGAAAAAAGAATGTGAAAAAGGGAAAAAAAAATAATGTTGGAAGACTCAGCATCTTCTCCAGACCAGCTATAGGTGAAGGTAAAGCTGCAACAGGGTGGGAAGCCTAGCTTTTTTGTTGACTTCTTCTTTGTCTACCTCTCACCATCCACCTGTAGGAGTACACCATTGATGTCTTCTTCAGACAGAGCTGGATAGATGAAAGATTAAAGTTCAAAGGGCCCATGGCTGTGCTGCGTCTCAACAACCTGATGGCCAGCAAGATCTGGACCCCCGATACTTTCTTCCACAATGGCAAGAAGTCAGTGGCCCACAACATGACCATGCCAAACAAGCTGCTGCGGATCACAGAGGAAGGCACACTGCTGTATACCATGAGGTAGGCTGCTGGTGTTTTTCTACTTTGATGCAAGAATAAAATGCTTTAAGATGGACAGAGAAGCAAAGATGTGGTTAGAGCTGAATAAAAACACATACTCCATTTCCTGAAAAGGGTGTTTGGTGTAATTTAGCGACTAAGCTATAAAGAAATCACAGAAACACGGCTAGTAACAGTTTGCGTGATTTCAACTCAGAGAACGAAGCTAGATTTAGCCTGTATTTTCCTACTTTTCAACAAATCCAATGAAATATCTCCAGGAAACTGTGTCTCTCAATCCTTTTCTATTCTATCTGTGGCACTCTAAAACCATCTACTCCTAAATGTGTGGAAATGGGTCTCAAACAGTTTGCTGTAATTTACTGGGAACTTATTTTTCTAGCAAACTCAATAGTCTACTTAAGGGGGACTATTTCTGGTTGATGAGTAACACACATTTGGCGAACTAGAAAGTACTGTGGGAATGACTCAAAATAAATTGTAACTCCCATGCACGTGACCATGAAGAAACATGTCACCCAGTGGCGCGGTTTGTCAGTGTGTTTTTTAAATAGTTTTGGTGGTCTGTGGTGCAGAGGAATAAAATATATGAGGCTGTAGCTAAAGAGAAAATACTTGTTAGTGGTTTGGTTTTGATTTTTCCATTTGTTGTTAATGGTATACTCAGCTTTATCTTTATCTCTAAGCTACTTTATTAAATGACTGAGTTAATTTTCTGACATGCATTATTTCTACACAGTTTAACTGTGAATGCAAGCAATGCTTCATGTTATAGCGTCAGACTGCATGTGTGGTTCTTTTTACACAAAAATGATTTACCACACTGCCAAATTTTCCTTTTTATTTCCAATATTTATTCATTTTTCCCTTTAGAGATTACCGTAAGCCACATACATTTTCATTTTAAATTGTCATCTTTCCATTGTGGTGTTCACCAGGAAAAATAAAACTGTTTTACACAGTCATGATTTATCACTTTGGGGATGCTACCTGACAGTTGGGAGTGAGAAGATAAGGTGTACGATAAGCTGAGTTGAGTTCAGACCCACTCGTGGCACCTCAGTAGCCTTCAGTCGAGGAAATAAACCCCTCGCGACAATTCAAACCTTGATGCACACCACAGACTGATGCTAATGTGAGATGTCTGAGACAAGAATCGTAAAACATTTGTTTCAACATGTTTACTGGCAGGGAGAGGGGAGGGGGTGGAGAGAGGAGAGGCGGAGCCCTTGTTGCTGTCACAGATGAGTGAGATGAGGGATAGATGGGAGATTAGTGTGTCACTGCTAGCCTGACATGCTGTTTTTCACCAAGCTGTCAGGAAATAGAAACCCACAGGTCAGGGCAACTGGAGCATTTGTATGGGTTTGAAGAACAAACTAGCGCAGCTACGTTCACCACAGTGTCTGGTGTTGAGAGACTGGGGAAGAAAAAAAAATGGTACACCACATGTTCCTGGTGCCCTACTCCAGCACTGTTACCACGCTTTGTTATTTCTTCCCTGACTTTGCCACATTTCTGTTTTCTGTGCTACATTTTTGTCTCTAATTCAATGTCCGTGTCTATATGAATCTTTCTAGGCTTACAGTAAGAGCAGAATGTCCCATGCACCTGGAAGATTTTCCTATGGATGCCCATGCTTGTCCACTGAAGTTTGGCAGCTGTAAGTAGCCTCTGTTTTCAACAAAATGCAACATAGATGCTCATAAACACATCACAGAAACACACACAATTGCCTCTCTGACACTACCTCATCCAACTGGAAGCATGACCCCAGCACCGTTCCCCGATAAGGAAAGACATGGTGGTAGCAGCCTCCCCCATTCAACCCAACAGACCTTCCAAGAAGCTCTAAGACCCTGGCAGGCATGCAGCATGCAGACCTGTGTTTATCCAAGGCACTACGTGCCGTAATATTGCCAAAGAATCACACCAGCTGCTCACTGCTGACAGCTAACCCTATCCTGCATAATCCTTGACAAGACACAACAAGAGATAGAATGATGGAGGTTGGAGACAAGAATAGAAAATGAGAGAAAAACCGGAGGGGAGTAAAAAATGGGAAGGCTGGTTGGAGAAGGAGGAGGGGGGGACAAGATACCAGGAGCAAAAAAACATAGCAAAGCTAAACCAGGAGAGAAGTTAACGTTGCACTGTCTCTGTGCCAGTCAGCTGCACAGCATGAGTGAGAGGACCAAGCCTTAACCGCCTTCAAACTGAACTCACTCTTTAAATATTTTAGTGATGAGCTCTCTTCCTTATGCTGCAGTCTGCAGTTGAGCCATCCTTTCCTCTGCAGTGGCCGAGCCACACTGCAGCTTTGACAGGTTGGGTGGCTGGAGGGGAGAATAGACTGACTTGACTGTTTTAAGGTCATGTTGTCCTGTTGGGATGTTGTTCGCTTGTTTTCTTATAAGTCGAGGGATGACATGATGTGCCATGGCATGATGTGACACAACATCATATCACGGGATGGAACGTTTGAGAAGGCATAATAAAATACAGACGGGGTGAGCTTAGATAATAATAAAAACACATTAGATAAAACAGTGGAGGTGAGGTGTGCAGGCGCTAACAGGGCGAAAGAAAGGGATGCTATGCTTGAATAGCAAATCAGCTGAGATGAGACAAAAGTAGCCAAGATGCGAACAAAACAAGATGAGGTAAGATTAAACTAGAGGGTTTGAGCAGGTGACCTCATTTCGCATTTGTCTTATTTTTTTCCTTTTTTCCACCTGGCATCCCTAGCAGCTCCAAAAATACAACGTGCAAGGCATCATGTGATGACAGACTCTCAGCAGCAAAATAATTTATAACTCTGTTCTTCCTTGGCAGATGCGTACACTAAAGCAGAGGTGGTGTATGTGTGGACCAGAGGGGCTGCCCAGTCTGTGGTGGTGGCAGAGGACGGGTCTAGATTAAACCAGTACGATCTGATGGGGCAGAGTGTGGATTCTGGGGTGGTGCAGTCAAGCACAGGTAGGTTTCAGTTTGGTTATGGTGTGAATTACTGTGAAATAAATGAATGTTTTGAGGGCGACTTTTCATTCTGAATTAAGTATCTGACATTTTTAATATTCACTTGGCATTAATCAAAGATGCTGAGAAAGTTCAATACATAAACAGTAATGCAGGCCTTTTTATTGCTCATTCATCACTGCTCAAATGATGGTGTGAATGGTCCAAACCTCCAAATTTTGAAAACTGCATCAGCTCATCTGCATCTGCATCTCGCTTTATAAATGACAGACCATGTCCCAGATTCATTATTTCCCTACTGGCCATTACATCTTTTTTTTCTTCCACCTCATTTTGGTCAATTGATACCGGCAAAAATTAGTCACAGCATAAAATGGGTGACCTGTTTGCAGTGATGCAAGCTGCAGGCAGAAAGTAACGCTTACGACAACTGGCAACGGGCCGCCAAGTGACTAAAATGCATTCTATTATTATTTCTTTATTTGCTCCAGTTACTTATGCTTCTTGGAAACCAACGTATGGTTGTAACCATTTTAAACCCCACTGCTGTTCTGTTCCTGTGACTGTTATATTCTCTCTGTGACTGGCTCTGAATGCACTGATGAAATGGATCATGCCTGGATATCGAGTTTGTTGACAAATGGCACCTATAACTGTGCCAATAAATTGCAACTGCAATAAAACTGAAGGGCAAAACACCACTAACTATTTGGAAAATAAACACTTTAAACTATATGGACAGCTCCAGTAGACTGTAAGTTAGATGTTTTTGTTGTTGTTGTTCAAGTTCTGTGCTTCAGCGCATTAAATTTGTAATTAATTAATTGATACTACATTAAAGTGCCAAGTGTCAGGTTTAATTTGAGTAGATTTATCAGTAGGTTTAAACAGGTTTATCAATAAAGAATGAATAGTGGAGGAGATGTAGCCGTTTTAGAGCCCAAAGTCTAGGAAGCTAAACAAAGGGAAAACCCTTTGCTGTCACTGACGTCTGAAGTCTTATAGACATCACCAGGCATTTTGGACCTTCCTTGGTGATGTTCTTCCAGCTTGGCCTTCACTACAATCACCTTTAGCTCTGGATTATTGTGATGTTTCTGCCTTTAGGCCAGTCTTCAGCAAGTAGAATGAACATTCAACCAGATGACTGACTCTGCCAGTCAAAGATGTTCCATCTCTTCTCCCTGAAAAGCTCTTTGTTTTGCTTTGACTCTATGTTTAGGGTCATTGTTCTGCTGAATGACAATGTGTCTGCATACATTCCATTGCCTCTGTCAGCAGTGAAATGATCAGTTAACGACAATGTGGCAGTTTCATTTGACAGCCATACATGGCCAAGCCACAACAGAAGCACCACTGTGATTGACTGATATGTTGACATGCTTTCGGTCATGAGCTGTTCATTTGTTTCTCCACATTTACTCTTTCCATCATTCATCAGCCCACAGAACTTTGTTCCCCAACTCTACATGTTTCTCTATAGAGGTTGCAAACTGAAAACTGGCCTTTGTTTTGGAGTTTTGCATCTTCTGGTGAATCTACTGTATGTTGTCATAAAGCCTTGGATGCATGTGTGGTTAATGCACTTTGTGTTAAAATAACTGTATCTATCACACAATTTTATTCTATATTAATTTAAACTTACTCTAATTAAAATGAATAGGTGGCACTTCAATGCAACGTTTGTTTGTGCATTTCTTGTAACTTTCCACTGTCTTTTATCTGCGGACAACAGGAGAGTACGTTGTGATGACAACCCACTTCCACCTGAAGAGGAAAATTGGTTACTTTGTGATCCAGACATATCTACCCTGCATCATGACAGTCATCCTCTCCCAAGTGTCTTTCTGGCTTAACAGAGAGTCCGTCCCTGCCAGGACTGTCTTTGGTGAGTTGTCTACTCCCTTCTCTTCTAAACATCTGTGGTTAGAGAAATGAGCCCATCACCAGAAGGTTTTAAATCTGTTCTTGGAGAATCTATGTAGAACATACAAGGATGACAAGGATGATCATTAGGCACTTAACCAAAACTGTAGTAGCTTAGAGCAAGGCACTAAACTCAGTAGGGTTCTTCAAAACTATAACAAAAAGACAGAAGCCCATGTTAAATGAATAAATGCTTAATGTGGCCATTTTATGTCACAATTTGATATTAGTCAGTGATATAAAATCCAATTTTGTGACTAATTTCGTCTAATGATTCAGCGTTAACTTAACAGGTGGTAAAAATTGTCTAAAAAAACATCTCACTGTGATTTTGAAATTCTGTTTAATCCAATTTTCATTGGTTAACACTATAATTAAGTGGTATCACACTTTGTGGCAATTTATCAGTAGTTAATTACAGTGCATATTTGAGGTAATTTCAGTCAAAATACTTAAATTATTCCATTAAATCATGCTTTTCTTTTGTTGTAAAAGCAAAACATGGAAGGGAATGGGTTCACTGGACACATATTTGGATCAACAGAATTCACCAAACGTAATCAACATGCTGCAGAATTATGAAGCAGAAATACCATGGTTTTGGATTCAGTGCAAACAGTTGTAAGACATGCAGCTTCTGCACATACACTTATCAATGGTCCTAACTGCAGCTTTATTTAGGTCGGCCTAAAGATTGCCGGGGTTTGCTACAGTGTGAAGAACACAGTTTAATTTTACATGACCTCAGTGTGAGGGAGACTGCTTCCAAGAAAAGGGTAGCTGTTGCTAGTTGGATTATTTTATGATTCTCTGATTTGGACAAAAAAAGACATGCAAACAATAATTTCACTCAAATAGTTTAACATTTGGAAAATATACATATATGCTTTCTTGACAAGAGGTAAATGAGAGCTGGGAGTCCATTGGCCTAGCCTAGCCAAGAAACTTGAAACCTCTGAACCCCAAGCACTTACTACGTTTTCTGTTAGCGTCACATTTTTTACTGACTTTTAGCTATTTTTTCAATTCAAAATTTTAATTTAAATGGTGGCTCTACATACTATAGATATTTTACAACTTACTCTTCAATGTCGTTCCACTTGTCTCCTTGCGTTTGCGTTCTTTGCAAACAAAGCCTGCAGTTCAGCCCAGTTCTCTGAATTTTTGTCCCATGGGTGTTGGTCCCAGCTGAGGCAGTCATAGCTTCCTTGTTGTGCTGAGGAGTGCAGAATTTATTTATTTATTTTTTTTGCAGAATCTATTTAGCACAAACACTTTATTTTTGTGGTGAGTTTTTACATAAGGAATAATGAAAAAAATATTCAGATGTAATATCCTGGTTTTAAGCTCAGATTTGGTTAACTATCCCAGTGGGAGACGAGTAGTTAAATGATCCTCAGAAAGGTGAAAATCTGAGGATCCTTTCTATTTTTACAGTTTCTTTCTCTGATTAATGGTGTCATTTTGGTGATTTCTTTTTAAAGATAACATGCTTTTAAATCCTGCCGGCGGCTTTTGGGGTTCAGAGGATTAACGGCTAAAGCTCACAAATTAAGATTTGGTATCTCATTTGTTGAATTTGTGCACAAACAGAAATGTAAAAGAGACAGGCTGTGGTTTTTACATGCTTTAGCAAATTCTTGACCATTGGCCAGACACGGGGACTTCCTGGAGTCTGCCTGGCAATTTCACAGTTATGACAAATAGTGGCATCAGTCTAATCTAATGCACAGCAAGAAACAGGCATGCTTCCTTAAATGCCAGATTATTCCTTTAAAGGACATTAAATGTTAAAAAAGACAGATTGAACATTTGCTCTTTGCCTTTTCCTTACTGTCATGTTCTGCCTTTGCACCAGTGACGTGAACAAGAGCTTTAATCAGCTGTGGCTAGCTGCAGTGGAATTTTAAGCCCAAACCTCAGTGTGAATTTAGATTTACGTGCTCTGAATGTTTGACTACAAGTGTGTGTGTGTGTGTGTTTGTGCCTTCCTGTGTGTGATGTAAGTGTTCATTAATGCGTGTGTGTGTGTGTGTGTCTGTGTGTATTGGCCTGTCTGTCACACTAAGGTCTTACATAACACCGCCCAAAAGGAAAGCTCTTGCTAGTCTGCAGCATGCTCTGTAGCAGCACAGCACAGCAGCAGGCAGAATGTCCTTGAGTTACCTCACCCTACACACTTTCTTCTTCTTTTTTCTTCCCTCTTCCTCACTCTCTCTTTCTCTCTTGATCTTCTTCTCATGGATGTCAGTGTCTCCCCTGGCCCACTACTTAAAGAGCTTTCCCAGAATCATTATACAGGCACCAGATTTTTCAGCTCTGCAGTCTTCAGCGGGTTTTTTTTCTACTCTTCCTGCAATGTTTTGGTGTCTGTGTGTGTGTGTGTGTGCGAGTTGTAAGTGTCTTTGAGTGTGTGTTTGTGTTGTGTACGTGCCACAGTTTGCTACCTGCGGTGCTCGTCACGTGTGGAGGGGAAATGAGGATGGCCTAGATTAGATTCAAACAACTATCTAGGGCGTGTGTGTGTGTGTGTCCCTCGTGCTATCATTTCTGGATCCGCTCCGCGAGATTACATGTATGTAGTGTGGGCACACATGCACATCCGTAGGTGAATAAACGTGTACATATTTTCTTGACGACACAGAGCGGCCGCAGTGTCTCAGTGTACCAGAATGTCCATTTGCGTGATTAATCATCTGAGACAGCAGATGAATAAGCCCGTTCGTCGAAGAGGTTGCAATGTCAATATCGCCATAAATGAATCATTAAAAAGACATAGCAGACAATAAAGAGCTTTCCTTGACATCTTAATCCTCTGACCATCATGTAAGTCAAAAATTATATGGTATATGACACCGGTACATGTGTTTTGTGCTGTGAAGATGAAAAGTGTCATGGCACAGAAGCTGTCAGTGATTCAAAAGGGGAAATCCAAGCAAAATAGGAAGGTACCTGGTAGAGTGAGCTCAGGAAAAATATGATGCATGTTCACAGTGTTTTCTAAGGTCTCAGTGCTCATAATGTTTGCTATGTATTGGGGAAAATGTATTTCAGCATCTCTGTCATTTGTCTTTATAATGCTGATGACTGATTATTTTTATAGTACTATAGTAACGTGCTTCATACATTCAGTTAATATGAGATTGATATATATATATAGACGGCAGAGTTTTGACACAAGCTGTAAAAAACAAATGTGAGTACATCATGTTTTTTCAACCCCGCTGCCAAAAAACGATATTCCTCTACAACTAAACTGCACTCTCGATTACGTCGTATTTTGTCTCCGATTAAGTTTATTTGTGATGGATAACGTTTCCAATTAACATAACTTTGCCATTTATTTTATTTTACTGCTGCTCATTTTCAGCCAACCAATTATATATTAGATGGAGCAGGACTTGTTACCATAGTAACCCAGGAAATAGAGGAGAAGCTTTAAATATGTTGTGATCGGGTCCATTTTTAAATGATATTTTCCTCAACCTAACAAAGTCGTTTTGGAGCCTGTACATGACCAAATATCGAGTGAAAATGAAAGTAAACAGCAAATCCCAGTCTCCTTGGTGAAAGCTCTGTATTGGATGTACAACTCCACGACATACTCCTGAGATGGGCTTGATCCTATCATACTCTTTCGCAGGGAAAATATATTTCTATCAAAATGTAAATGGGAATGCAATTCGGTAGTATAGAAATGTATATTTTCTGAGACAGGGTTGGTAGTTTTAGTTCCCTTTTCAGAAATATACCTCAATATGTACATTGCAATACGTCTGAATAAGCATCCAAGTCACGTCTTACCTAGAAGTCACAATGGTGATTTTGCTCCATCAAATGTCATGACATGTCTAATAAGGGACAAGTCACATTTGCAACCACAAGTGCTATTAAATTAAATACACATATTACTCTGGTGTATTAAGAGTACAAATAAATGCATCACTGAACCTCTGATGCTCAAATAAAATAAAATGAGTTTAACAAACCACACAACCAAAGTGACTTTCATACAAGCTCTGCCTCCCTGTATTTTTGACTTTCAATAATGCCATCTGCATGGATGAATGCATGATGTTATTCAGCAAAATTCCTTTCATGCAACATTTGGGAAAATATCAATTAGTTGTGTGTCAGTCAGACATTACAAAGTAAATTCAATTCTCTAATTAGGAAATTAATGAGAATTTTGATTTAGTGAATTCATTGTAAGAAACAGGAATGAGCATGAGTCATGCCCACAATGGTCATTAACTGAATTTTTATCATAAACAAATCTTCAAAGGGAAAATAGATTTTAGCAGTGATGCACAAAAAGCTCTCCTCTTCCTTCATTTCAACACATTTTAATTCCCACTCCAGCTGTACCACTATTCCCTCCCATGCACCAGGTGCCAAATATTATGTGAGCACAGTGGCTCTGTCTGCAGTCTAGTTATATGGGAATAAAGCTATAAGGTGAATTTACATACAAGACAGTATGAGGTCAGTAATGTTACATATTCCATGTCTGATAAGGGCTCCTGGAGTATAACATTTGTTTTTAGTATTATATTTACTGTGGGAGAAATGACTAAACTGTGCAAATGCACTTTAGTCATTCCTCCTGCAGACACCTATTCACAGCTTGGTTTCATTTCAGAACAGCAACACAATCCATCAAATGCCACACCGATAGCAGGAAGCAGCTACTGTAATACTATGTGTTTTCTTATTACTACAGATGTGATCAGGTTTATGTTTCCAACACAGATGTTCAAAGCTGACACAGAAACAGCATTAACATGAGCAAAGGCAGCACTGAAACCCGCGTTTAAATTACATTATGTGTCTATGAAACACAGCCCCTGCACTAAATCTTTCTCCTAAAGCCTGCCCTGTAGATGAATAGGCAATTTAAAAACACAGCAGTGGGTAGAGTTATCTTATTTATCACTGTGCCGATTAAGAGCCTG
Organism: Chromis chromis; assembly: GCA_900302755.1. NCBI lineage: Eukaryota > Metazoa > Chordata > Actinopteri > Pomacentridae > Chromis > Chromis chromis. The sequence goes on from OMNN01027940.1 coordinate 23,536, forward strand.
ATTAGTTTATAGCTAGTTCGGTGTAGTGGAAAACTGTTGGCAATTTATTTATTTGCAGTCCAAATGAAAACCAAAAAGGAAAGAGCCACTGATGGCGTTGATACGGTGTTTCTCTCCCTCACTTCCTCCCTCCCTCCACTCCGTTCTTTCTCTGTTTCTAAGCTGTCAGGGACAGCAGTGCTCAGAAGATTAGCTTGCTTCCTTCGCTCCTCTTTAAGAACGATTGGCTGGGTATTTATTGGTTTTCCCATGATGCTGTTTAATGTATCTGCTCATTAAGGAATAACACCTTGTGTGTGAGTGGGTGTGTGCACTGGAGTTTGAGTGTGTACGTACACAGGCTCGCACAGTGCATGCGGTTTGTTTGCTATATGTGCACATGCTGGTTGTGTGCCAGTGGGTGCTCATAAATTCATGATTACTAGCTGACAACATTGTAGGCAGTGGCGCTACGGACTGTATGCATGCGAGTCTGAGTGTGTGTGTGTGTGTGTGTGTGTGTGTGTGGCACAAATCTCACAGCTGTGGTGCTGGCACAGTCATTTAACTCAGCCGCCAATCAACATGTCAATTTATTTCTTCATTTATGTAAATGAGAGGTGACGTAGTGACGCTGAAGGTAATGTGTGTCTGAGTCAGGCTTCCCTGAGGCTTCAGTTATTGATAAGGCATGAATAAATGAGGAACTGCAGCACAGCGGGGATGTTGATAGACATCACACACAGACAGCGTCACTCCTGGGACTGGTTGAAGGAATATGGGAAAAAGTTGTTTGACAACTCCCCACACTACAGACGATCTCATTCATCAGATTTGCAAGATTCAATACTGGTACATCCTTCAATATATTAATAAAATATACAACTGATCCTCTTAATGATTTAGAATGAATATTTAATTTATATACAACTTAGATTTACCATCCCAGTCACTCCCACTACACAAGCACGAACATGCACTGGAATACACTGGAATAGCGCTGTGTGGATTGGTCACTTAGTTTATTTTCGATTTGCATAGCAATCACAGACACAAGATTTTTTTTTCCTGGCACACACTCAGGACAGACAGCTATGGAACTGTGAGGAAATACTCGCTGTATTTCGCAAAATGTGTATTTGTCTAGTATAGTCAACTGTACCGCTAGTAATTGAAAATGCCAGTATTACACTAATGAATTAGAAAAAGGGTCATGTTGAAATACTGAACAAAATGAACTGAAAAAGCCAACATAGATTTAAAGCTTAAGCTGGGACACACTGACATTTAATATGTCAATACTACTTTAATGTCCTTCCCCTCACCTCAACCAAGCATTTGTCTCTAATGTCAGATACCTATGGTTGTACTCCAACCCTTCCACCTACTCATCTTCTTATGATGTCTGTGCAGTAAAAGTATGGCAAACTGCCGTGTCATTGCCAGTCCACAAACGCTGTCTATTTAAAATTTCAAAATGTTACACTGGAGGGGTTTTAGAAGTCTTTTAATGCTTTCATTTTCGAACTTTGCAAATGTGTGACCAGCATTGTCTGCACCGTCCTTGCTGAGGTGTAGTTGTGCATGCAAATGAATGGTCCGTAAAACAGTTCGTTAAAACCAACTTTATTGCAAGGTCTCCTCAGGACCTGGCCTAGAAATAGGGTGTAAGTTGCACATAAAGGACTGTGTTCTTTGAGTGAGCAGGCGTCCCACTTCACAATGGATTTTTGACCTTGTCCCACATTTTGATTGTCATGTTTGATTGGTTGCCTACTCAGTCAAAACATTGTTAGAGGCAAATTTCTGCCTTGAACCAGGGAGCATGACAGCAGAGCGAGCGAGAGAGATTTTCCTGAAGGTTCACTCTCCCCTTCAGAGATTTGTCTGTGGCTTGGCTCTGATGCAACGGCTGAGCAGTACATCTTACTCAGTCGCTTGAGATCGGCCCGATTAGCTGAAACCTGTCATTCAAGGGTTGTCAATCGAGGGCTAAAGTTGGAAAAGCACAAATAATAAATTGACAGAAAGATCGATAATAATAATAAACAATGACTTTGCATCATTTGACCTTTGGCACAAAGAAATAAATGAGCTCAAAGCGCCTATTAATTTATTTTTAGCCATGCCTGGAGCAATTTATTTCCTGATCTGCAGCCTCTTACAGGCAGCTGAGCACTGAAAGTCTATCAGGCTGATTACTCTGATAGACATTAAATCAAATTTCTATAAGCTTTACCTTGTTCTGACAGAAACCTATTAACCAAGTCGACATTATCTGCCCCACATTTCCACCAAAAAATGTGCTTTTGAACCGTTTGTCTTTGTGTGTAGTCATATCAAACTTTTCCATGCCTGAGGGAGCAGTGACAGCACCTCCCACCTCCAAACTGCCTGCCTCACTTTGTGATTCATCACCTTAAATCCCTAATTGACTTTCCCCAAATTTTCTTTCACATCTTCCTCTATCTTGTCTTTTTTTTCCCCTAGTACCCTGTACGTGTGTGTGAGTATTTGGAAGTGATTCTCAAAACAAAGGCGAAAAGCTTGTTAGAAGATATGTATCATATAAATCAAGTGTCAGCACTTGTGCACACTGAGCTAAATTGAGTGGAAGGAACTCTCAACAATTGAGTTACACCACTATTAATCCAGTTAGAACTTTCCAGATCAGTGACTTTGTTCATTAACAGCCTTCAAAGCCTCAAGTCTATTAGTTACAACATGTCAAATAGAGTCATTTAAAACCAGCTCTGGAGTCATGTTCTAATGAATCAACTTGCTAGTGTTCTAAATGGCTCCTAAGTAGGCCCATCACTAAACAGACTCAGAGGGGAGTGTTTTTATTCCTCGAGGTAGGCAACACCTAGTCGGCCTTGTTAGCATAATCACACACACGCCTTTGCACATACATGCAGATGATTGTAAACAATGCATGTGTGTGTGCAAGCAAACCATCGGTAAATGGCGCTCAAATCCATGCATCTTCCATCATTTTAATAACGAATGGTTTGCTTTTCTTTCTCCTGCTTCTCCCGCTGTATTAAGACATTGGAGGAAGACTTGTTTCCATGACAACAGAGCTTGTCAAACACAGTAAAGTATATGATACCGAGCATCAGGGCGCTTTTGTGAGGACTTGTGTAATACCCAGTGGTGCTGCCTTCGTCCTCCCCCACAAAATTAACTGATTTACTGGCAAACAAAGTAGCTGACAGATTGACACCATACTGTTGCCACCCATTTCATCTACCTCCCGTCACCTTCCTCAGTTCCCTTCTGTTACGCTACTCTGCATATCTCCAGATACGTATATAGACCTCCATGCTTCCCCCTACACAGGTATTTGTGTCATCTAGTTATTCCCTGTACCTGCTGTCCCTTCAAACACTCATTTCCCTCCATCTTACCTCTGCACCTCTCAGTTCAGACGCAGTGGATGTGAGGTGCTGCTCTTTTGTGCTTAAGCACCTGCTGTGGCCATAAGTACACATGATTGCTGGCAAAATCACTTTGCACTGGCTGTCCTCCAACGGAGAATGTTCTGGCACCCACCACATAAGCAATGACACCTTGATGTAAGAGTTACACTCCGCTTCAAGACGCTGGTCTGAAACTTGAAACAATTTCAACTGTGACACCGAGCTGCTGCTCCCAGTCAAATGAAACATTTATGTGATGCACCGCATGTGTTGATTCTTCGAGTTTGTATTTGCATACACCTAATTTGAACCAGCAATTTAGATATACTGGTAGCGTTTAAATCCAATGTTATAAGGTTTTATAGCCGAGTGAAATGTTGCAAGTTGGAGGTCTTACAGAGCTGCTTGAACCTTTAAGTGACAGTTCAGTCTTTAAAGGAGTGTTGCATGTGGTACATATCCATAGTCAATGTATTAAGTACATTACATGGCAGTCTGTACCCCCAGTTTGGAGAAACAGACAGCAGGACTAGTATGGAAGTTAAAATGCAGTGGACTGGATGAGCAACAAAATGTTTTTAGCCGTCTAAAATAAATGGCCTACCTAAAAAAAATAATCTATATCACGCTATATCTAAAATATTTCCACTGCTTTACCTTGCTGGCAAACAGACCTTTCCGACGAGGCATTGATCGATCTGTGCTCTCCTTCAAAGTCACCAGAATCCGTTGACAAAAACAGTAACTTTACCTCACAGAATACTGAGAGTTTCTAGTCTACTTCTGCCTCGATCGGTTAGTGCATCTGTGCCATTGTGTGACTTTGGTGTTTTAACACGTTATTTTGGATCTGACTTCAGTGTGTGGCAGACCAACAAAAGACAACTTTAGTGTTCTGCAAGTGTTCTGTGAAGTAAAATTAGTGTTGGGTCTGTCAACAATCTGGTGGCTTTGAAAAAAAACAATAAACCACCTGCAGTTCCTCATTAAAAAAGGTTGTTAAAAGCAAGGTTAAGAGGTAAAAATATTCTGAATATTGCATACACTTAAACTGATATTTGTTTTTCGAGAGTGCATTTGACCTTTTCTTATACAGCTAAAATACATTATGCTATAGTTCATTGATTAGCTTCCATGGTAATCCTCCTGCCTGCATCTTTAAATTGGGTGCCAACCACCATGTATTGCATTTAAGACACTAACACATTTCTCATACAACCTCCCAGACAGAACAAGCTCTTTTAACTGTTAATAGTTGCCTTAACATAATCATTATCACATTATCCACATTAGTCATGCAGAACAACAGATCTACACTAGACCATTATCATCCTTTACCAAATCTCATTTGTTGTAAGGTGTTTTCTTTCTGGAATGAATACTTGACTAAGCATCACTGATTATTTTCAGATCTCCTGTTGTCATGCAGACTTATAATCAACAAACCATTTGATGGCCTACTTAGCAGCGCACAATAAGGCATAGTGTATAGATTCTGTAATATCACATATTAATATAATTACTGTAACATGAATGTTGCTATTGTACGGTACAGCTCAGGGCCTGTATTCAACTGTAGCTACCTTTAATCGTCATGTTCTTTCTCTCCATCTGTATCCATCACATATGTGGGTGGCTGAGTTGTGTTCCTACACAAAATTGGAATAGAATATTGCCACTTTCTCATGAAGCCATTATTTGTTTATTTTTTGTGTTTGGACCGCATGACTGCAGTTATATCATGTATGATGAGGAGGTTACTCTTGATCATTCATGTTGATTCTTATCTAATTAAACAAATGATTGATCTATCTAGAGCAAACAAACAAATATGAACAATAAATTACCTCTGAATAAATAACTATGACCTCCTTATTTGTTATTCCCTTTAGAGCCATAATGAACCCTAGAAATGTGCGCCCCGTGTTCTTTCTATGCAGATCTAGGAGATCCATCAGAGGTGTCTTGTTCAGTTATGGCTAATGACCAATCATTTATTTGGCTATGAGTAATGAGAACATAATAATCATCCTTTATGGTTCATGTCACAGCACCCAGTCAGCAATGGCAAAAGCATGTGAAAAGCGAGTGGGAGGATGAGCAGTCCGTGATTCATCACCTAACACTTCATCAGGACTGAGGAGGAAGTAAAAAAAATAATTTATAATTATGAAGGGAAACAGTAACATTTCAGGACACATGCAATAACTCAGCACCAGCTGCTTTTGCATCGTGGAGCTGGTGGACGCAACAACAGGAACACTATGCAATATAATACAATATTATTTAAATATATAAATAAACACTGCTTTAATGGAGCTTTTTGGAGACTGCATTGGAGAGGAGTTGCTTAACACAATAGCTTTTTTTTTTTTTGAAACTGTAGCTGGTGTTTCTGTTTTACTTTTAGGTCACGTCGTGGTAATTGTTATCCGATTTATTTGACATACAGTTCTTGAAACTTGAAATCAAGTATCAATTATTTTTGTGTTTTTGTCTTCCTAAATAATGACTTGAAAGGCAATGACATGTAAATTACAAAGACAGTGATAAAAAAAATGAGTCAGAAGTTCAGCATAAATCAATAGTATTTAGCATCTTTGTTGGAAAAGTCAACATGAACTACTGAGCTGCAGAGTCCCTGTGTGAAATTATGTAACATTATTCACAAACACTAGAAGCAACTGAGCAACTATGAAGAGGAGAAAATATTAAACATTATGTCAATATATATACTACATAAAGGAACAGTAGTGACTAGAAGTGGCTTTCACCTGCTCCACTGCAGGAAATCGGGCTAGGTGGTGTGAATGGTTACAGGAACAGCCCCCTTACTGGCCCTTTTAGCCTTTCTGTTCCCATTGTGGAGAACGATCCGACAGCTTCGACTGCGACACCAACTCTAAGTGTGCCAAAACAAGGACAAATAATAGCTACTGGACATAACTCCCATTCTAGCAGAACGCAGGAAACAGAACAATGAGGGGAGTTTGTTATCTTGGCCTATGTGGCAAATTTTACTTTGTCGATTGCCATGTCTGAGGTGTGTAGACTGCTACTCCACGAGCACATCAAGAGGGCAGAACAAAGCCACTTGTTGTCCTTTTTTAATGGTAACCAATCAGCATTGTCTTCTCCGAGTTTAACCAACCAGCAACCACAGTATCTTTGAGGGTCGCCTAAGTAGGCACATTTATCTCCTCTAAAACAGCCCTGACAGAGTTTCGACAGGGACAGTTCTTGTGGTCGGAACACGCATGGAGGTCAAGGTTGGCTTAAATAGATCCCTACTTTAAAGACACTTAACTGCACATCTACATAGGAAGACAAAGCATGACTCCATAACATACCACTAGAATCATTTTGTCATATTTTAAAGACAAGATTTAGTTTCAGCTTCCTTGATATAACCCTGGTTTGTCTGGACCAACAAAGGCTGTATTTATTCATTAACTTATTCTATAGTGATGGAAATTCAACATAACAGATCACAGAGAAAAGTTCTCAGCATTGAGGACTAATTTACAAAAACACACACAAAAAAAGATTCATTGCAGTTTAAAATGAAGCTTACAGAATATCTTTAAAAAAATCAATGACAACACATTTCTACAGAAGTCTTATACATCAAAGTGTGTATGTATGGTATATGTTTGTACATAAACACTCAGAGCATGTGTGTGGGAGGGTCTTCTCTGCATATTTTATGGTTCTTCTACAAGCCAGCTGTTCATCATGATAAACTGAATCGGTGGATTCTATCTGCTGCTTGGGTTGATGTTATTCGGAGTGTAAACATCTGCAGTAGCCTGTTCTGTGATGAGCACCGCACTGTTAGATATGCTCTGACCCAGTTCCTCTCTTTCTCCACAGTGTCTAATCACAGGCTTCAGTAGTACTACCCTCCTTAGTGTGAGGCATTTTAGATTAAAAACATGCAACAGCTGTCTTAATTTACAGTTTTTGCATGGCTCATTTTATTGTAACTGCTTGTGCATTGGTGTGTAGGTCGAATTTAGAGCAAAAGTATATTTTTTCCAGCTATTAGTCGTCAGCAGTATCTCTGAGGGCTGAATCTACCAGCTGCATCTGTAGAAACCTCCACCTTCCTGAGACTAATAAAAGCACAACCTGCAAGACTGCATCAGCTGCTCGCATAGATTAATGTGAATGAAATGCTTGCTCATTTGATCTAAGAAAAAAAGTAACTTGCCATGCAATATTCCTGTTTGTGTACTTTATATCTGGGATTATCTCAACAGTAAACTCATGCTCATACCAGAACACTTCTACTATTCAGTATTTTACTTAAGCTTTCATTCTTCTTCTTCGATATCATTAATAATACCAGGATACTTCACATATTGTCTATTCATGCATGGCACAAACATGACAAATGACTTTTGCCAGGCGGCCATCATAAATCAGAATTTCTTCTTAATGACTTGCTTGTTAAAATAAAGATGGAAAAAACCAAGAATAATAATTAATCCTGACAGCACCTGAATCATGTGAGAATTGATCCAGCTTCACATAATCCTTCTTGTCTGTGTATCTCCCTGCAGGAGTGACCACTGTCCTGACCATGACCACACTCAGTATCAGTGCCAGGAACTCTCTCCCTAAAGTGGCCTACGCCACAGCTATGGACTGGTTCATTGCTGTCTGCTACGCCTTTGTCTTCTCGGCCCTCATTGAGTTTGCCACAGTCAACTACTTCACCAAGAGGGGTTACGCCTGGGATGGAAAAAGTGTGGTGCCAGAGAAGGTATTTGAAGACCCCTTGTTTTTTTTAAATGTCTTACTTCCTCATCCCTAAGGAGTCCCTCAGTTTGACATAATATGGTTTATTAGGTGATGATATGGAACATGACTGCAATGATCGCTGTCAGTATGAAGGCAAATCTGTGTTTCCAGGGGTGGAAAAATCCTTCATCACACCAGTCACTGAAGATAACATGAAATTACATATATGGATTTTTCTTTCAAACAGCCTCTTTTTGGCATCGGGACAGCACTTAGCTGCTGATGGCACCGGATCAGGCAGGGAGCAGTTAGTTGTTGTCGCCAGCTCATCTAATATAAAATGCAATTTGAGTAACATGACGTGAACATTAATAGTTTAGTGTTCATCTTGTGCTTTCTGCTCTACTTGTCTCTGTGCTGCAGTTAGCAGCACCAGACTCTGTAATCCCCAGCTATTTTTGAGAGAAAAAAGAGCACAATATTAACATTTAGAATGCTGAGATTTGTACTATTAGGAAATATGAAGATGTTAGAAATTAATACTGAATATTTACCAGACACACTAACAGCAGTATTTGTGCAAAAGGGTATAATATGTAGCCTTAAACAATCACTGTATACAGATATGGGAGTCACAGTTCAAGCTTTGACATTTTTGCTTTTCCCAATTCTTTCTCCGACAAACACAATCAGCAAAAGAAGAAGAAGGAGTCCCTCCTCAAGAAGAACAACACCACAGCCTACCCAGCTGCCACTGCTACAGCCTTCGCCCCCAATATTGCCAGGGACCCTGGATTGGCCACAATTGCCAAAAGCGCCCCGCCACCCCCAACCGAGCCCAAGGAGGAGCCAAAGCCCAAGCCTCCAGAGGCCAAGAAGACCTTTAACAGTGTGAGCAAGATAGACAGGATTGCCAGAATAGCCTTCCCTCTGCTCTTTGGAACCTTTAACTTGGTCTACTGGGCGACCTACTTGAATAAGAAGCCCAAATTGCAGGGGATGAATCCACACTAATCCATGTTTCATTCCTTTTAAAAAAATATTATACCTGTAATTATTTCATTTTCTTTCTTATTCCTCTTAAAAAAAACTGTGTTTATTTTCAGACAAACATGGTGTCCATGCTGGTTTGAATTCCCAGTTGTTGCATTGCTTCTATGTTTACCTAAATTTTGAAGATTTTGAAAAAACAAAATACAGAAAAAAAGAATGATAACAATACAAACTTTTGAAAGGGTGTTGTTCAGGTCTGGGATGATGCTACTAAGAAAATGCTACTATAAATATATAGCCAAGAGAATGCTATTCTACAACTGCACATAGCCCAAACTTGTTAAGGGGCTTTTGTTTCTATGTTTCTTTCATTTTGTTTGATTTGATTTGATTTGATTTGATTTGAACATAGAATCACAGTAAAAGGCACTTGTGTATATGCATGGGCAGGGCATCTTATTATTTATGTTTATTTATTCAAAACACAGATCAACATTGACTGGTGGCTTAGTTTATTTGAAATCAGCAGCAAAATGCTACGCTCAGTCTCTTTCAAAAATATCTTCCATTCTCTGTAGATGTTTTATGCGATTAATTATGTCATCCTTCAAAAATATGTTAGGGTTTCTGCAATAGCAATAAAACATGTCTCAGTGGACACACCATTTATTTAGGGATCAAAAAAAATACAAAAATCCAATCATCTCTGTGCTCAGCATTGAAAATATATTAATTTCCTTTCACAGCATTGTAAATATTATCAGGTGTTAGAGATGTCAATATTATGTTTAAGCTTTGCAAAGTGTAACTAAAGGGTATGTTAATTGAATACATGGAAAGGTAAACTTTTTTTATTTAAATTATTTTTGTTCTCTTTATGATACTTTCTACAAAAAAAGAGTATATAATGGTCTAATTCATGCTTAAGTGACTGTTTCTCGCCAAGTTAACGTTCCATTCAAAGCTGCTTTCACACTGAAATTAAATATTATTCAATCGTGTGTTTGTGTACACACCGACGGCAACAACAGCAACAACAATATCAATGGTATAAACTGAGATTGGCTAGTTATGAGTAAGAATGTACAAATCATCTCAAATCCTGGAGTGCATTTTACATTTAGAATTAAAACACTCATCATTTACTTACTTTTGTTTGGTCTTTTGGCTTTTTTTTGGGACTATTTATGGTGGGGCCCTCAGTTGCCAAAAAAAACACCATTTATAGGAAAGTTCAGTTAGCGTCAGTTAAAATTAAAGGGGTGGGGCACATTGAGACGGAGGAGAAGTGCCTTTTCCATTTTCAGAGTTGAAGCTGTGACGGCTATTACTTTGTTGATTGACGGCGCATCTGTATTTTCCATCCCGTTGTGTCCCCTGACCATGTTTACCATAGTACCCCATCTCCATTCAGTTGAAAATTGAGACATAACACTCAGAAAGTACCAGCTACACTGCCTTCAGTATCACATGCCCGTTTGGACTCATTTGTTGCTGCTTGTTGGTGAGCAACAGCGAAAGACAGGGACAGAGACAGAAAGAGACAAAGAGAAAGGAGATGTTGAGTTGAAGTGGCACTGTAATCTTACTTTAGCCGGCGCTGTGTTTCGCACAGAGGACTTGTCTTGTAGTTCTACGATAGTGATGAAGATGAATATATTTTTGTAGCATGATGTCAATCCCTCTTCCGAGAAAAACCAACAGAAACTAACGCAAATGTGAAAAGAATGCTTTTGTTTCTTTTGTCTTGCTTGCTTCTTTCTTTTCAGTTTTCTTTTAACTTAGAGTAAACACACACACTTTAGGGGAAATTGCTTCTTCTCTGACGTGGCATGTTAAGGTTTCTAAACAGTCCATTTTAAATTATGTTAATGTAGCAATATTAATTAGCAAGGGCTTTTCTTAGGACCTGAACCTGGCACTCAGTCTGGGGGTGACATCCATTGTAGCTTTACACTGACCCCTCTCTACTTGTAGTTTCATCTGTATGCTGTACATGGAAATTTAACCTCTTCTGTTTAGATTTGGTTAAAGATAACAGGCACTGCATTGTGTGTCCATCTTGGGTTCTGAAGCCTCTGGCTCCCACTCTAACCTTGTTTGGCAAAGATTCAAGAGTGGGGGTGCACTGCATCGCATTATTGATTCTCAGTGTGCTTTGTTGAATATGTTTTACAGGGCACTGAACAGGCCAAAAGGCATATTAGAACCATACAGAACTCTCTGTATGTTTGTGCGCTGGGGTGAATGGATCGCGCTATTACCAGAGGGAACTGAAAAAAGAGACTGGTGGTTGTTGCTATTGTTATTATTTGCATTATCATTATGACCAATACTGAATCTATCCCCTAATGGCAGACATCTTTTCAAGCATATGCAAGCAGTCAACTGTTCACAGCCAATTAACCTACAAGCAGAGGGTCAAGGAACTGCAAAGTTCAGGGTGAAGAGTTGTATAAAGATATTTGAACTCTAAACTATTGTATGTATGTTTATTATCATGAAGAAAAAATATATATACATATGTAAAATACATAATGCATACAGTATTTGATTCTATTAATGAAGATATTAGCTAAGATGATGATGAATATTGTTTGTATTATCAACCTATTGTTATGCATTTTGCACATTTAGAAGAACAATAACATTACATTTATGTAGTCAGCTTCGTGCTATGCAAGGACAGCTTTGAACCACATCATTGACCTTCTCTCCCTGACCATTGTGCTTCAGATTTACAAGTTATTATAAAAAAAAAGAATGAAAAAAGCTTAGCTTTTATATCAGCTGTGCACCCATTAGCTTTTTTCCCCCCCCAACCATGGCTATACAGGGTGACATCAAAGAAAACAGTGGATTATCTCTTTTGTTTGCGCTTTGGATTTGTCGGTGGTTGAAGGGAAAATGGCTTTCATTGTTGATTGCACTTTTTCTCCAGAGACATGCAATAAAGTGATTGAACTGAAAATACCAGGAGCAAAACTGTAACAAGATCACCTTGTTAATAATATTTCCGTTCGGTTCTTGAACTTGTTTGTCATTACAAAAATGAAAAGAGGTGAAAATGTTATTTTATTAAATGGATCATTTTGTTTATCTTTCACTCTCCAAAGCTCAGTGATATTACAGGGAGCATCAGGCGCAGTTTTGACTTTGACAGAGTAAACGTGAATTTTCTACTTTTCTGTTGGAAGTATCTTTGCTAAAGCCCCTATCTTGTACTCCGAGCCAGATAAAACAAACGCTGTAGAGCATTTACAAATATTTTGGAGCCAGGTCTGATTTTGCTACATTTGATGCTCCAGAGAGAGAATGTGAAAAAAAAATATGAGGCACAGTGCAATCATGAGCTTCCAACTTTTACCTTCACACTCATAAGCAGAGCATACATGTAAATATCACATTTGTAGGCACATCAGTCATTTGTTTCATTCTGTTTAATGCAAGGTCCATTGCAGTTCTCAGCAGCACTTGCTTTTCAACATTGAGTCTTTGTTTATTCCTAGATACCTACTGGAGTTTTTTCTTGTATTTTTATCAAGCAAAATATGTTCTGATTTTCACTGAAATGTAAAAAAAAAAAACTAATTTTCTAAAGCACAAAAGTTGATTAGGGTAAGAGAAAATAGAATGAGACTCTATACATATGGACATGAAAAAAAAACAACAACACAAACTTACAAAACGCACACAAGCCCACATACCCACATACAGTACATATGTTGGTAGTTCAAGGATATTGACAAAGGGTTCTGATGGATGTAGAAGAAATGGTGAACCTTCTGTAAATGTTTTCTTTTGTTTCTTTTGGTTTATGATATGGCCCTGTAAAATCTGATTCTCTGCATTAGTCTTTAAATAAAAAGAAAACAAATGAATGTTGTGGCTATACCTCTGTCCTTGTGCTACAGATCACCAGACAAAGGCGAGCACACATAACACACATCAGATGCTCCGTTAGAGCACGAAGTATGATAGAAGTACACTGTTTACGCCACAAGCAGTAGAAGTAGAACTCATAGGTCAAGTTTTAAAAAAAATATATTTTCAGCACGTGTCACTTAGATGGCATATGTAATGTATATACACTTCAGTTAGACTTACTGGAAAAATTAAGGAATATGATCAAATAAATATAAATAAATGAACAGGTTATGTTAATAGTCAACATGTAAATGTACACCTACGTCAGTAGCAGAAACAGTGGTGCCACCTGAGATAGGTAGATCCTTGAATGATTCCAGGGCCTAAAAATATAGAAAACCATGGATTTCTACAAGTTTATTGGGATCCTGATTAGCGACGGTGCACCTGACAGGAAGCCTAATATTACACTAGTCTCTGATGAGTATCTGAGTAACTGCTTCATGTAAATCAGGCACTTCCAATTTTTCACTCTGTTCGGGGATGTTGGAAATATTTGATCAAACTTAAAATTCTGCTGAGTTTTTTTTTATATTTTTGCTCCAGGGATGCCAATTTTGGTCTATTGGTCAGCTAGTCAATTAGTCAGCCCACCGCTTTGGTTCTGACTGAAATACCTCAACAACTATTAGATGGATTGCCCTGGGATTTTGAACAGGCCGATGGTGCCCACAGGATGAACATTTCTAATTTTGCACATCCCCTGAAGTTTCTTTTAGCACCACCAGGCGGTCCGTTAAAATATTTTACCTTTCTGACAATTCATGGTTCCCAATTGAGGAGTCGTACTGAACAGATCATTAATGCTGTGAAATATTTTTACATCTTTTTGAACGTCTGCACAAAAGTTATCCTGAGAGATGACCCTCTCAGGATAACTGCACTCACTTTGGTGATCCCTTAACTTTTAATATTGCACCATTCTCAAGTGTATCCACCTGGTTTATGACCAAATACTTCTATAAATTACAAAAAATGTCATCAGTCGCTGCTACTAATTAGCACGTTATTATGTTAGCAAACATGATAAACTACAGGGAACATAGTATCATACTGACATCAATATGTTAGCATTGTAGCAGTGTTGTTTCAAAATCAGGACTCACAGAGCTACTAGCATGGCTGCAGTCTGGTTAGAATCTTGCCTAATGAGTGATGGCTTTAATATACAGACTTTACAACCATCTTCACTGCTAATCTTCATGCTAAGCAGTATTTTCTACTAAAATCTGAACTTTACTAGCCATTCAATCAGCAGTGCAGTTGGTGCTTGCTTTTGTATTTGTACTGTAAATTACTCATACTGATACCATTCACTTTATTTTCAACCATTTTATCATCAAAAAATATATATATTGAGTTAGTTCCCTATATGCTTTTAAAGAGGTTGTCACCTGTTCAAAGTTCCAGATGTTACTTGGTTGTGTCGCGTGACCCAGGTGCTAGGGTGTGGCGGCTGTCCCGGGTTCGATTCCGACCTCGGGCGTTTGCCGCATGTCCTTCCCCACTTGCATTGCTTTATTATTTGTGGTCTGTGTAGGCTAATTTGATTGGCCATTGTGGTTCCATTGTTGCATTATATTTCCTTCCTTAATTTCTAGCCAAAATATTCTAGTCGGTACAGAGCATTTATAAAGTTGCTAAGGCTACAATCTGAAAATAATATAATTAGTTGAAGTCACTGGTAGTAGTAATTAGATATGCCTGTTTTTGGGCCACCAAAACAGCCAGTCCAACAATCTGCATTTTGTTCCTCTATGTTTTTCTCCTCACTGTTCCTCTTCTTCTCTTGCTGCCTCTGCTCACAAGCCTCCACCGCATCCCCATCTTCTCCCACCGCGCTGTGAGACTTCAGGTGCAGGGGAACGTGCACTTCTTCCTTAAAAGCATGTGAGCTTGGCAGCTCACATGCCAAGCTCACATGCTAATAAAGCTGCTTCTCCCTGGCAGGAGAGCGGAGAGAAGAGCCTTTTTCTCTTTCGCTCTGCCTGGTTCTCCTCCTCTTACCTCTCTCTCTCTGTCTGTCACTTTCCCCTCATAAGCACAGATTGGGGGGGACTTCTAAGCTTTGTGACTGTTGTCACAGGTACAAAGCTAAGAGAGTCCTTTTCTTACTCGGCTAGTTTCCCTAGAAACTCCATTTAGACGGGCATTGAACAGTCTGTCCATGAATTGTGTTTGTGTTGTGCATAAAGGAATGAATGCAAACTCAAGCAATCCTTGCACATAAGAGCTTGTAATTCTGCCGAAAAATAGAAATAGCTGCACAAAAAAGGCAAATCAGAAAAAAATGTTTTCACCATTCTGAACACAAAATAATCCATGTCAGAACCAGTGCTACATAGCAGCAGCTTCAGATTTTGGCAGTATAAAAGGGTCTTTGTAGGTTTCTCATGCAGATACATGGCACTGACCTTCAGTGGCCATTGGAATCAATTGTGAATAATGGGAATTAAAGCCGAATAAAGACGTCTGCAAAGTAGTAAGCTGAAGACTTTTCAGAGCTCTTCAAGTCTACAAGCACCAACACTTAATACTGTAAATAAAGGTAGGGTTTTGGGTCACTAGCCAACAATTAAACTGACATCAGCAAATGAACTGTGTAACTGAAAAGAGAAAAATAGCACTGTGTATTCTCCTGAAAGTTCACATTTTCCACATGACAGTGAAAGAGGCTTCAGATTGGCCAGAAGAGAAGAAGCAGTCACTCCCACACACATCCAAGGTATCTTATGTGATCTCCAATTCTTCAGGCCCTAAATTCTCAAGCAGTACCTCCATCAGGGACTCACATCTCCTGAGATTTCTATTAGTTCTCTCCCTGCTTGCTCATTTTTCTGTCCCTTTCCTTCAGCGTCTCACTCTTCAATTGCCTGCTGTCTCTCTTTCCCCCAATTACCCTTTGGAAGACTCCATAGATTACTTGGCCAGGTATCAGGATCTGTGATTTGTTTTTCTCCTTCAACTGAAATGAATAAATGAATACATAAACAGAGAGGAAAACGAATTGGGGCAAAAGATAATTACTTTACATTCTGCACCCTCTGAGAGTAAATGCCTCTGTTATAGAGGTTTTCTGCCCAAGGACAGCATTATTTTTATTTTCCATCTGTACATGCACCGTAAACCGTTAAGGCACAATAGAAATTCCCCACACCCTAACATGTTTTTCTTTATCCTGAGCGGTTGTTTGTTCTAAAAATTCAAATCAGTCATTTATTCTCCTCAACATGGCTTGAGGAGTCGTTATTGGACTGGACTTTTCAAGGCTGTCATTTCCATTGTGAATTCCACCCACTGTCAAAAGTTCTCCCTGGACAGAGGATAGGATAAATGTCCAGTCCATAACAGCAAAATGTCAGGCAGTTTTGTGAGAGGGTATTATGACACCAAGTGCCAACCTTTTTATGGTGACTCAGCGGGGCTGGTACAAGGAGGAAGGAGCTGCACTTTTTTTTATGTCTATCTGTCCATGATGTGTAACTTTATAGCAAAGGAAAGCAACATTTGAAGAACATTAGCTCAAGTACTGTGCTTAAACTGAATTTTGAGATTCTTATGGCTTACTTTAATACAGGAATCATACTTATAAGGAATTATTTCTTACATTTTGATACCGCTACTTTTACCTGCCACTTGGGAGTAGCCATTCACTTCAGTGAATGAAGTGAATAACTTAGATTATCTCATAAGAAGAGCACATGTCAAGAACGTGGATAGGATAGACAATAAATGGACAGTTGGTTGCCATAGTTGACATATTGAATATGGGGAAAAATGGATATAATTTCTGGAGCACCTCTGAAATATCAATACTTGTGGGGTACTTCTGATCAGCAGTTATGAGTAACGACCAACAGTAGTATGAGGCAGGACAAACCCAAAGCTGGAACACAACCACTGACTCCAACTCACAAGTTACAAGATGCAAAGGATCTGCTGCTAACGTCTTGGCCTCAAACTAAGAATTTCCTTTGGGATTGATAAAGTTTTATCTTATCTTATACCACTAGATAAGATGAAACTTGTCAAAAGACACCCTTTGAATCCGCGTCTTTGCCAGTCAGAGCTGTTTGGACAGCATATGGAGGGCAATGGCACACTAGGTAATGTGTTTAAAGTTGGCAGCATTGGCATTCATTAGGAGTCATGTTCTCTTAGTTGCGTTTTGACCACTGATTCTTGTGGGAAATATCTTTAGCCATTAAGGCTCCACTATCAACGTACTGCTTAGTTTTTACTTTTATCAGTCATTTTTACTGAAAACATCTGAATATTGAGAGTGAAATGTGGGCTGATGGCACGAAAAATGAACCACAATTGTAAAGAGTGTGGATAATTAATCCAAACTGCTAAATAAATGCTAAAACACAAGCAGAATTGACACTATAAATTACTCCTTTCACATCACACATAGTCACCTTATCCATATTAAAATATCTTTTAGTGAACAATAAGGGTTTAAAAACTTTATAAATCTGTGTTATCCTTACATATACGTTTTGCTTCTTTAACTACCAGGACATATTGTACCTGAATAGATGCATGTCTGCATTGATGCAGTGAGAATGAATTGCCATCGCTGACATTATGTGGAAAGCAAAGTTTTGGCTGACGTTACTACTTTACCAAGTGAATGCAACAGCTCTACAATGTGAGGAGTGACATTATTGTCTCTATCAAACACTTTTAATTTGACTCCCTGCACTGTGCTTTCTGTCCAAACCCCAAACCAAACTCTGGAAGCGCGCTTTGTTCATTTCAGCCTCTCCGGATGACAGTGCAGTTTCCCTGAGGGGCTCTGTTGCACTGCATGAGATTTCCACAAATTAGCGAGACACAAAGACGCCACATATACAACAGTATCAAACTCAAATGTGCTCAGATGCAAATATTGCACACACACAAAAAAACAGTCTCTCTTGGGAGAAGCTACCATTTGCAGTCATAATGTTGCACAGAAAATGACTAAACTTGGCCAGGCCGACTCGTGGAAAACAGAGCAACGCAGACTTTAGCCCACAAGCTGTTCTTTTGCAATAAGAATAATGTTAGTCATATAACACGACATTTGCAGAGCCACCACAGTGACAGGTTTATCTAAATGAGCTAGTCGTTAAGTCTTGGTTGAATGCTGCAGAAACACTGGGCATGAGATAATGATGGTGGAAGCAGCCGAAGGCAAGACTCGTCAGTCCAAAAGGAAAGACCGGTTGATGGCGGGGATAAGAATGGGACATATTCTCTAGGCCATCATGATATCATCAGCATGCTTCCTTTTTTTTCCTCCAGCTTTCATCAAAAAACAAAGATCTCCTTTTGTCTTCTCTCTTCCTATCATTCACATGCAAATTCACTTTGTTAGAACAGAGCAATCCTTATGCCTCTTGTGTCTTTGCATATATGTTTGTTTGTTTCTTTTCTCCCTCTCATTGTCTTTCCCATTGTTTTGAAGTTGACATCCAGGGTGTAACTGATATTTCCTTGCTCCGCTCTCCAGGAAGGAGTCAACTTCTGCCAAAAATTGAAATGAGGCACGGCAGCCAGAGAGCACAAGTAACTGAACTGAGAGGCAAGAAAATAGGAGCTGAGAGGAAAGGGTGGGTGTGTGTGAGTGGGAGGGGTGGGTGTACAAGGGCAGTTAAGATGATAGATTGAAGAAAAGAAAGCGATGATCAACAGGGATGAGTGAGCGTCCAGAGGCAGAGTAAAGCGTGAGAAAGATATAAGAATGAGGAAAAGGAGAAAGCTGGGGGAAGGTAGAATGGAAGGCAAATGGGAAAAAAACAAGAGAAAAGTGGAAGAAGCTGGGAATTTGTGGAAGGGACTGTAGTGATATGGAAGGAGACAGCAGAGAGAGAAGGAAAAAAACAGTGCAAGGAAGTGAAAAGATGACATTGAGCCAAGAGAAGGGCATGGAAAACCCAGCGAATGATCAGGCATTAAAGCACACAGCAGGGATGTAGTAGAGCATAAACCACTATCAAATATAAGGCACATGAAAAAGAGAGAAGAACGTTTTAAGAATATATTCTAATTACTGCTGATAGCTGATCACACTCTTTCTCCAAAGAGCTTTGCCCCTTTTGACTTTCCTTTTCATCTTAGTTGCCTTCATAGACGCCTCAACGCTTCTAAATCTCCAATATTTTTTTTAGATGTTTTCTCCGAATCATGAACGACACCCTCCTCCCCATCCACTCCTCAATATGTATGCCGGACTTTAATAAGACAAAAGCCGCTTTGTCATCTACAAAATTGCTTTTTCGTAGGATACGCATTCAATTTGTTTATAGGGTTGCCTTATATAATGGCAGTTATGTAATATAATTAAAACTTGCTGTTTTACCGTCATTGGATTACACTTGTGTGCTTTCCACTTGCCAGCCAAGCATCCTAAATCAAGAGAGGTCTTAAGCTTGTTGCAATCCGTGGTTATATTTAATACCAGACAACAGAGGGGTAATTTATTTGGCTTACATCACCAAATGCATCCAGTTCTATTAAATTCCAAGTGAGGGCTTTCATGTGGAATTAACTAGTTTCCGACTTCATATGGAAAAGACTGCCTCTGCCACCAGTTCATAAGAGTCACAGACATATAGAGACATAGGCGCCTCTTCTGCTTAAACACAGTTTGTTTTGCTCTCGTGACATAATGAAAATTTGATAACTGTGTCATGCACAATATTTCAAGCTGCACCACCAGAACAGGTCCTCTCACTTAAATTATGGGTATAACATCTATTTGCGCTTCTTTTTGTACAGCAGCAAGGTGGTGCTTGTGGATTCAGTGACCATATCTGCAGCGCACAATCCACTCTTTGTAGTAATACAACTGGATTTATGTGGAACAAATTCGGCCCATTTGCGGTTTTGAATTCTTTTATTCCAAACAATGGCCCTGGCTTCAGTTTTTGCTGCAGTAAGCTAGTTGGCTACACAGCCAGTAAACACTGCCTAATTCTTGAAGGTCAAAGCATAAATACTCTTGGATCCAATGTGGACAATATGGGCTATTTGGAACGACTTTTCTTTGGAAATGACTTTCTTTACAGGGTATTATCAGAATGCATGTGCTGTCAGCTGTCTCGTATTAAGCTTCAGCAGGCATGTACAGTATTGACCCGATGCAGCTACAGGACTGAACCTTTCCACACCCATAAGGCCTGTTGAGCAGCAGGTACACACACATTTGCCCACAGGTAGATATAAAGCCGACAAACAATAGCTGCAGATTTATGGCCTTGCCTCGGCCAGTTACGTTGTGTTTCCTGTGTGTGAGTGCCTGTGTGCGCATACAACACGCATATACGCCTCACGCGCATATGCGTGAGTAAATGCTCTTGTGTGTGTCCTGCCTAAAGCCGTTTTACTCTCCCTTTCACTCCTATAAATCACAGTGTGAACCCGCATTTACCATGGTCAGCGCAAGCATCACCTTGTTACAGTTCCTCTTTGTCTCGTGCCCTGTTCAACCTGAGCGCAGTTTCACCCTTCAGGGATTCTGAAGGAATCACTTGTACTCATCTTCGCTTACAATTTTCTTTTACCCTCCCACTCCCCTTTTCTCTTTCTCTCCATCTGTTCCCATCCCTCCCAATTCTCTTTCTCTCTCCAAAGCCTTCCGGATGTTCTTTGTCAAAACCAATAGTCGCCATGTTTATCTCTAACAAGCGCTGCAGTTCATAAGGCAATGAAGCTCACTTCTGTTCAACCAAACATCGCCATTCAGTCATATCTTGTTACCATGACATGCCCCTTTGAAACCATCTATTCTGGGAAGAAAAATAGCCACTCAAAGGAACAAGTTGTATCAAATTCAATCACAACAGCTTTTTTTTTTTGTTGCCTCCTATCACAGTTTCTTATTCCACATAATCGCACCATGGCGTTTCAGAAAGTGGTTAGCCCTGTTTTCCACTGGGAATAACCCTGCAAAGCTGACTTCATGAAAGTGTGACACAGTGGCAGATTTAACCTTAATAAATGTACTGGTGTGTACAAGTACAAAACATAATTTCCTCTTGAGGCCAGTGCTTTTCCAGTGCAAGAGCATAAATCAATACAGACCTTACAGGATAACACGGCGTGCGACCAAGGAAGCACAGTGTGAAACATTAATTGGACATATACTTAAAATACATCGTGCCTTTGTAATGCAGCTATGAGGAGAAACATCTCAAGAAAACCGGATTGGAGAAGGACATGTTTCCCTGCTTACATTTCTGTTGCCATATTTTCACAAACTGACACACAATGTCAAAACCCATCTTCGCCAACCTGGGCCCGTTGAGAAACCATTTATCTTCAGACGTGTGGTTTAGCTCTAAATCTGTCGCTCTTTGTGTGGTGGGCAGGACATACTGCAGCGTGTTGAACCATGCATCATGCCTCGATAGACTGCGCACACTGAATTGACACAGATCCCCACATCACCTCCCAGGGGATACGTGAGACGCTGGAGCATCCATCAGCACTTACCAGGTTAAAAGTAAATGGTGGAGAAGTTAAATGAATCCCAATCAGCAACAAATCAAATCATATGCTGCTCACTTACTGCATGTTTCTAAACAGATTGATAAGCAGGTGTTACAAAGTGTTGTCAAAATACTGTTGGATTGGTGCAATGGGTTTACAGTCATTATTTCAGGCAGGTCATGAAAGACGGCAAGCTATGATTGATCATTTACCAGGGACTTATAAACTGCTACTCTTACACTATGACCATTTTATCAGACAAAAACATAGTGTCGTCCCAGCATTACTTGACAACCGACTGCCTGCTTGACATGAGACGTATTAATTATTAATTCAAGGTTAATTGAGATTCCATCCATCCATCAGCTACACGTGATTTATTCTGAAGAGGGTCACTGAGGGCAGGAGTCAATCCCAGCTATGATCAGGCAAGAGTCTGGGTGCACCCTGAACAGGTCACCAGTCCACCACAGGGCTAGCTAGGGAGACAGACAATTGTGCAAGGTATATTGTGCCAGTTAAAAATCACCAAATAACCTACCATGCATGTATTTGGACTGTGGGAAACCATAAAAAACCTACATAGAAAGGTCTCAGCTGAGCAGCAGGTTTAACCCACAACCTTTGAGGCGACAGTGTTAACCACTGAATCTATTAACCTATTAAAGCTATAAAATAAAAAAGCCACTTTATTACTGTGGACTATAAAAGAAATAACACACAATATTCAGTTGACTGAACTTAGCAATACAGCAGGCTTAAGACAGTATGGTGCCATGTCATTAGCTCCATAAGATTTTTTATCTTTTTTTTATTTTTAATCAGCTCTCCCGGGCAACTGTACTATTTGAAGTTGCTCAGAGATTCAGGGATTTGAAGATATAGCAAGCCACATAGGATAAGTTTGTG
>OMNN01027941.1:0-42823 GCA_900302755.1 Chromis chromis
TTCATCTGTGTTACATGAAAGTCAAAATTAAATCATTAAATCATGCAACTTTTTTCAGTCAACACACCAAACAAAAGAAGAAGGAAAGAGATCAAAATGTTCAGTTGCTGTTTTATTAGTGTGTGGAAGATTCTAGGGTCATAGAACGGTGGCTAGCCAAGGGATAAAACGAGTATTTTGGACACAATAGTGCATCAAATTGGGAAGCAACATCCAAGTGGCTCCTCTTATTACCAACAGGATCCCTCTCATGCTCAATGAACCTGGTGACCTCAGATCAGAACCAGTTTACCCATTTGAAACCCTAGAAAATCAGTAGTTGTAACATTGTGTATGTTCTGAAATGTCAGCTATAAATCATGTTGTGATAGATTTATATTTATGTTTCCACAAGTTTTCTAGTTCAGAGATACATAGAAACTAGTGTGCTTCAACAAGCAGATGGCACAAAACTGACTGTTAACCCTCTTGAGAGATAAAACTAAATGTGGCATGAATTTTGTCATTCAAAACTGCCCTCAGTTAAACCTGCAATAACAGTTTTTTTTTGGCCGCTTTGGTTTATAAAGAATGTGTTTACTTCTGACTGAGCAGTTTAAATAGTGACATGTCGTAACTTACTTTACGAAAAACGGTGAATCACCCATATGGTGTCTTTAAAGACCACTGAAATGGAGCGATCTTTTAAACTTCAACTACCAATTAAAGGTGACCAAACTATTTATTTGCATAATTAAAGGTCAAGGTGTTTGCAGGGACTCCGAAAGTCGTGTAGACCCATAAAGTTTCTTACCTGAGGATCATCAATCGTCAGCCCATCTTCGTAGTCGTAGGTATCCTGATTCTCCAAATTGATATTGTCTAGATCCACATCATAGTTAGCACTGTCGTACGTGTCCAAGTCCACTTGCCGGGAAAATCTGGGGTTGGCAACCGCCGCTCTGAGGACGAAGAGTCCAAACACGAGCCGCACAAACATCCTCATAGTCCACCTTGATGAAGACAGAGTTGGAAAGTCAAAAGGTGAACTTTAACTACAAGATTTACAGTTGTAGATAGTGTAAACTAGTTTGATATCAGTTGTCATTGGGAATACTGACATTACAGAACACTTGTCTGAAGTAATTAACTTTAGACTAATGCATTACTACAGTACAAGAGCATCTGCTGACAGAAATGAGGGCCTGCTATGTATTCAAATGTAGCTCTATACACTGTGGGTGCACAACAGGGCATGTCTTTATGATACTGGCTCCATAATCTTCCATAATATTGGCAGCATAATCAGTCTATAGTGCTGTAGGCCAAGGCTTGACTTTGGGTCCCATCACTAAGGTCAGTGAATTCATTACTAAGGTGCAGACAGCTCATGGGATCAAAATATGAGGGCCTCTTGCATCACTGTAGTCAGAAGTGATCCAGAGATCAGCCATCTTGGCTCAAATCAACGCTCTTCTGTGGCGTGTCAAAGGTCAAAAGTCAGAGATGATCTGATAATGAAGCCTGAGAACGTTTTCTTTAGTCTCATTCAGGCTCCAAGAAATCTATGTTCATCTTGTAGGATTTATGGATAATGGTTTTAGATGTAAGATTTTTGATTTGCTTATTTTTTAGTTAAAAACCGATTAAGTGGCATTTGAATTTCTGTGTTTTTGACTTTGATGATCTTTTTCACCAAAAAGGCTCTGGAAGAAACGTGCAGGAAAATTCTTGGCAACAAACCCACAACGAGGGCACAGACAAGAATGTCTTTCTCTGCTTTGAATCTAAAATTAGCATGTATGATTTCCACTGTGTGCAGATCTACTATGCGCTGCCCTGACCCAGATAGTTGCACTTCATAATCTTGTTCATTTCCTCGGCAGCACAGATCTGCTAAGCTTAGCGAGGTTGATTAAGTTCATAAAAAGGGAAGCGCTAATAAGATTAGCATATGTTAATTACTGCTTAATCAGCTGCCACCGCTGACTTTAGGCTTGAGGATTTTAATCATCTGACAGAGTAAAATTTCAAAGCACACCAATAGCAGGTGTAGCCACAATGCAGCAGGCCAGAGATGTGAAGCCAAAGAAATGGCAGAAGACTTTAAAGAGAGTCCTCCAGGCCAGGGCAGAGAAATGGAGAGCGAGGGAAGGGAGGAAGAAGAGTGCAAAGGAGAGAGAGAGAGAGAGACGTAGACAAGATGTTGGCCCTCAGGGTTAGATGGAGAGAGTGAGGAAAAGACCGAGTGGGAGAGAGAGAGGGGGAGAAAGAGAGAGACGGGTTTCTAAGCTAACTCGACCCCTCGTCTGTCTCTTACAGAGGGCCTTTATGAGGCCCGGTCGCTGCCTGTCTCAGCACTCAAACTCCAAATTCCACCGAGGTTTGTGGACAGGATGGCAGCGAGTTACGGCTGCAAGGAAAAGCTTCATTCAGCAGTGACAGTGCTCAAACACACACACATTCACACACACATACACACACACTTGGAAAGACGCAATCCTCACACAGATGCACACTCTGTCTCAACACACCTATCTTTCAGGGAGAGAAAACTGAGAAACCTCTGCTGCTATTTTTGGGATGAGGACAGATAGAAAAGAAAAAAAACCTTCCCAGGTTATTTAAGATGTGAATCTAACATTGTTGATGTGAGAAGGACAGAATCATTATGCAAATCAGCCTCTTCATTGTCTGCAAAGTGAACTTAGTGCACTCTGTTGAGAAAACTGACTGGTTGCTACTGAAATAGACATTCTGTCAGGAGGCTATGAAATCCAGCATGGATAGACTGAAAGAAGGACTATACTACAGACAGAGGTGCGCTTTTATACAGGCCATCACAGTGAACAGTGTGTGGAAACTGTGTATGTGTGTGTATGAGTGTCGCCTCCAGACTACCTCTATGTTATGCTTGGCTTCGCCTTGGGCATTCCTGATATCCAGTGATTCTACCTTTTCCCCTCAAAAGCCACAAGCAAACACGACGATGTCCCTTTGCTGCAGGTTGGAGAACGATCTGGTATTTTCGTACCACAAAATGGTTTTAAACGGGTGGAAATATCCATCAAAGCAGGTGGCTAGGCAGCAGGAACAATAATTTGTGCACATAATTATGCTTTTACATATGTAAAAATTGCTCAGTATATATGATTTTCATGACAGTTTCAGAAATTGGAAGCAGATATTTGCAGCAAAAGTGTGAAAAAATTCAAGAACAGATATATCTCATCTTGCTTCACTTTAAATTAGATCACAAGATGTGAAATATGCAAAATAAGTCAGTATTACCCCCCAAAAACATCTTTCTGACACTTGCACTGAATTACATTTGGAGAAGCCTAAAACATTATGAGCCAATGCATCCCAATCAAAAACACTACCAATGCACAGCAACAACATCCACATTTCAGACACCTGCAAAACTCCCAAAGCAAACCAAAGACTGAAAATGAAGCAGCTGCACCAGCAACCAGTTAGTGCATTCAAACCCGGCATGACAGTGATTTTGGAAGGGCTAGTGGAGCTGCTGTGCCTGCCTAATCCCCTGCACCCAGAAGAGCCACTCAGACAGCATGAAGATAGCACCAAGAAACGCTTACCTCTGTCTCCTGCTTTCCCGAATGGTCCCTTCAGCCGTGATGGAGATGCTGAGGGCTCCGGGACTTGGCCAATGGTGAGAGGTCGCGCAGGGTGCCTTGAAGAGGGAGGGTGTGTGAAGTGTGTGAAAGGTGTGTGTGCGTGAATGTGACAAGTGTGTAAGTGTGTATGTGTATGTGCAGGTCTGTGCGCTCTGGCGGACCCGAGTGCCCCTGTCGCTTATGTGTGAAGGTAGGCACTGAGACTGATTGGACTGGAGCAGATTGCTTTTGGTCACTCGGAGTGCACCCACCCCACACCGCACACCCGCATGCACAACCCTTTCACACACTACGCACACACACTCATCAGACACAAAGAGAAGCAGCGAGCAAAAGCCCCCCCAGTGGTAGAATACCTTTTTTCTTTATCCCTTACAGAAGTATCCTTTATTTTTCTAAGAGCATGGCTCAATCAGACTGAAATATTTGTCCGCCTTTTCCTGAGGTGAAACTCTGGCATGTGTTGCTTTCATGTATGGGGGGTATCCACGGGGCCCTTGTACACAATGGGACCTCTGTGAGGAGCCCCTGTTAGCATGGTGCTGAGAGGAAGTCCCCGCTTGGAGGGAAGGCCTCTGCCCTCCCTTATGGTTGAAGCAGCTTTCTCTTTGCACCGTCACTTGCTCAATGGTCTGCTATACAAACTACAGATCTGGGTTCAGCCATGGGAGGAGTGTGGCAGTCGGACTGGAAGGAATATGATCTGATCTGGGTTCAGAGCCAAAGACATCCAACGCAAGTGGTTCTCTTTCAGTTCTGTGCAGATGTGCTTTCAAAGAGATGCTACACATGGAGAGTCTGTCATTAGTGAAAATTGTTAAAACAAAAAAAGCAGGACACACACAAACTGAGGAAGCCACGATTTCTTCTCAACCTGCCCACCTCTCACTCCCATGGTAACTCTAGATCTTCTAATGAGTGAGTGGACGTAGAGGGGGAGCCAGAAATCAGTCTGCACCTGCCATATAAGCTGGGATTTATATTCAGAGGTTTTCTTCTGCCAAGCATCCTAAAAAGAACTGAATGAAATTTTGCCCAAAATATCATATCTTGAGACAATGATTGATGAATACAATACATGACATTGTCCAGTACCTGAAAAGTCCTGGAGAGTTGGTCCCCTATGTAGAAGTATTCATTACATTGAGATGGAAATTCTACACCAGCAGGAACTAAATTCTCTAACTGACAGAGATAATCTCACCATGCTCATATACAACCCCTTTAGACTAAGGACTACAAGAAATAATACTGTTTACATGACATGACATTACACACAGCCTACTGTTAATAATGTAGATTATGTTTGACCCTTTGAACCCCAAAACCTGGTGGATTTGAAAGGCTTTTTTTTTTTTTTTAAAATCACTCCTCGGTGCAACCATGAAGCCTTTAGTGACTGAGCTGCAATCAACAGATGTGTGACAAAAATTTAGGGACTTTTTGACTAAACTGGGCTGAACTGCAGGCATTGTTTATACAGAGCAGACAGGAGGCAAGTATGGGAACAAGTTAAAAATGTGAGTTGTAAAATATCTATAGCATGTGGAAACACCATTTCTTTTCCAGGAGTGGTAATACCTGTGTGCAACTTTCATTTTTTTCTGTTTTTTTCATGATTTATGGCATTATAACAGTGTTATATTGCACAAAATACATTTTTGAATGTTCTCTCCTTGTAGTCATAGTTGTGCTGGTTCTATAGAGGCTTGGATTCAAATCTAATGCCTGATTGGGAGCATGCAGTATTGATCAATGCATTTTATTTTGAAATAATATAATGTCATTGCTTGAAAGGGCTTTCAAGACAGAAGCACAAACATTTGTGTCGCAGCTAGACAAGTGATTTATTTGTATTGCTCTGTTATTTGGTTGATTGGTAAATGATGCACTGTAGATGATGACAAACTGTGTGTTTACCTTCTAATCAAAGTTATTACAGAAAAGTGAATGGAAATGTCTTCATTTTAATACCTAATTTAAAATGTTATGGTGGGCTCCCAGTGATATGATAATTACTATATGAAGTAAATCTTTACATTTTGGTTACAGTCATACAAAGTGTTGGAGTTGTAAAAAACAGTGGCAATATCACACCAGGACACATGTTCATTCTGAGAAGTTTTATTTGTAGAACACTGAAATGAAATCTCTTGTTCAGTACAGTCAGAAAAATAATGACCGGAATTACAAAGTGTGTTGAAATTTTTTAACAGTTATTTCTTTCTTTTTATACAAAACATTAAGAAATGTTGGCCATGAATATTCACGGGATTCTACAGATTTTCCCAAATATTAAATAAAAATAAATTACCTACAGTAAATATGCATATTTGTGGAACAGAGTAGTTTTCTGAAGTAAATAAGACCACAAGCCTAGAATACAAGATCATTCATTTGGCTTCAAGCCCTCAAATATAAAGTCAAATATAAAATAGTCAAAGAAAAAAATTTTAATTGATATTTTGCCTACACATTCAGAAGCTTTGCCTCCTGCTCAAAGTAGCATAATGACAGTCCTCAAAGCTCTCCACATGCCATAATACATATTTTCCTTCTATTTGTATACTGTCATGCTAAACTATAATACATTTTGGTTCAGAATTCTACATGCAGATGTTTACACCCACATAAGGCACAACTAGCGGTCAACAGATTGCCGCAATTAAAGCTTCTAACCCATCAGTTCCCACGACTTTGTAGTTTCTTTTGGATCTTATTCGAATTCCACCAACAAACAAAATTATATTTTCCAAGATGCAACAATACAATAAGTTGATGCCAACTACAGTCAGAAATTTCACGAACATGCAAAAATGAAGGGACTTCACAGGTCTCATTTAACAGATCAGCATCTGAGTCAAGTTGTGGGAAATTAGAATTTGCCTAAAATATACTGTTGATTTTTCCGTTCAGATGACAATAGACCTAAGGAGACGGAAGCACAGGATAACATCTCTGGGAATTGGTGGTTTGATCTCGTTGCCATCCAGTCGGAGGTAACGCAACCGGGGAGCACTTTCGTTGACTGATTCGTCGGCATCATCGACAGAGACAGGACAGACGTTGGAACCACTCACACCTATAAATGAAAAAAGGAAAAGAATTACATCATAAAACAGTCCTGTTCCAGGGATGCACAAAAGACACATTCCTGCATCTACATTTCAAATGACTTACTTTTGATCTTGTTGTGGTCGAGGTGAAGGTGTTCAAGGCCTGAGGGAATGAGGGGCACCTCGGTCAGCTGGTTGTGGGACAACTGCAAGTCCAAAATGCTTGAGACATTGAACACATTTTTTGGGACCCCACCGCTGCCAAGCTTGTTGTGGTTGAGCCTCAGAAAGGCCACTCTGGGCAAACCTTTGAAGTAGCCAGCTGGGATCTTGTCAATGTTGTTGCCATCGAGGAAAAGCTGGGTGGTGGTGGGTGGCAAGCCCAGAGGCATGCTGTTCAGCTGGTTCTTGGCTAGATTGATCTGCACCAGGTTGTTCAGACCCTTCAGGCTCACCTCGGTCACAGCATCATCCATCAGCTTGTTCCCCTGGAGGTCCAGGAGGTTCAGCTTGTCCAGACCAATGAACACACCGGCAGGGATCTTGGAGATTCGATTGCGAGAGAGACGTAGATGCTCCAGGCTGGCTGGCAAGGGAGACGGCACCGAAGACAAGAGGTTGTCATCCATGTACAGGTGCACCAGGTGAGGCATCATGCTCAGGATGCTTTCCTCCACTCCTTCACTAGTGATTTTGTTGCGGTTTATGTTGAGCCATCGCAGCTGGGTGGCATTCTGCAGAGAATCTGCGGACAACGCCTCAATCAGATTGTTCTGCAGATATAGGTACCATGTGTGAGGAGGGATGTTGGGGACTTTCGTCAGGCCTTTATTGTCACAGTAGACAGCACGGGGGAAGTTGGGGGGGCAGCTACACTCTTTAGGACAGGCTTGAAGCTGGGCCATATATTCCTCATAAGGCATGTCCTGGCTGAGAACAAGCCCAACCAGGCACAAAACGCAGAGAAGCTTCAGGAGAAGTGCCATTTCACTGTTCAACCTGCATTGGAAAGGAAGAAAAAAAGGCAATATTATAGTCAAACCCAGCTGTGTAATGTGCTACACAACAGGTGTTAAGACAGAATAGTTCAAAGAGACCGGAGGCTCAGGGTGTAGACAGGATCAGATAAAATGTAATGTTTTGAAAAGCATATGAGCTTTAAGGAATGAGGTCCACGTTTTAAAATTATGACCCGCACAATTGTTTGCACATGAGAACCCGAGTCTGATTTGCATTTTGAGATTAACAACAGTCTTGGTAATTCTTTTCATGCTGTCACTTAAAATATTATGGATCACACGCGCAACATCAAATACAACAGAATCAGCTGACTAAGTGCAAACTAAATGCAAACTGTGTCCCAAATTAGCCACCATCAGTGTGCATCACGTACTCTACCACTAATGTCATTATCACTCATTTTCATTGGCCAGCTGCCAACAGGACAAGGCAGCCTGCTCTTCCCGGGTCGCTGCTTTGCCTGCCAATGACGGGTAAAGCTCAAAAGACAGGATGCAGAGCCAGGTCAACTTTAATTGCATTAGTACAACCTTAAAGCTCAGACTTGAAGACTTGGCATGCACACTGTTCATCAGGCTGTGGTTGTGACATAGCTATATAGCTAAGACGTATCTCAGTCCACTTGATTTGGTTTGTACAGCTGATTCAATGATGCATGCAAATAGACATGAATACACATTTCAGTTGAACATTGCACATGAACTGAGTTTGACAGTTCAGGCAAAGGACAAACGGCATGGTTCTAACCACTGGCAGAGTAAAAGGAGAAAACCAGAGATGGATGCAAAAGGATCAATACAAAGAAAGCTATGTAACAGAATTACAAAAACAAAACGGAAGAGAAATGAACAAAACCAAAGTCAGCTCTGCCATCTTCTATCCACCCGTCTCCTAAGCCTCTACTTGATTCCTCTCAGCTGCCATCTGGTGCTTGTTTAAATTCTTGATGCACTCCATGTTTGTCTGGAACTCATTTCGGGTAGGACATGCTTTTCCATAGATGGGCGCACTTCAAAGACAAAGCCGTAACGCTCCTTTGCAGAGATGCGCCCCTGGTTTCTCACTGTATAGAGGTCAGAGGCGTGTGACCCAGCTTCGGAGCACAAGATGTGGTGCAAATGGTAGAAAGGTGTTCCATAAAGCTCAAACACTAAAGCTGAAAGACAAACACCTGCCAACCCTGTCATTCAGATGTATCGATGCATTTGCCTTCCAGCAGTCCATCTTACCTGCAGCTCTGTAAGTTTCCTTTTGTGATGTCCTTCCTCAGCAAGTTACCAAGTCTGGTCCCAAATGATGAGGACGTACTTCTCACCTCCCGGTATTTGTACCACTAGCGTTTTCATTCAATGCATGCCAGCTTGTCACTCAGGATGACACTAAAGCCTCTCTTGGCCAATTAGACTCTCCCAAGATCAAAGGTCATAATCCTAAGGAGGCGTATAGTGAGCTAAGCCTTGTCAGTACTTGCGACATGGCCCACTTACTAACAGGGTAATGCAAGTCTACCTGTTCTTTGCTTGCTGACTTCCACATGTACAACCCTTCCTCCCTTGGACACGATCTCTTGTGAGCCTCATTCACAAATCCCTTCGAGTCACCCTTTGCCAACCTTCGAGCTAATTTTTGCACCTACGTCGAGTGCAATGAGGATTAATTAGTCTCCTACATGGAAATCACAAAGTCTTACAATGTTTGCACCCACAGGGAATCCCGGATTAACACGAAGTAGACAAAAACAGCTCCGTATACCTGTGATGGACAGATGATTGTCTCCAAATACACAAATACAGTTAATAGAGTATAAAGTAGATCCAGCAAGATAACTTCAGGCCTGTGTACCAAGACAGTAAGCACATAATCACCAATATAAGATTATTTTAATGTGGGAATGTAGCTTGATCTGATTAATCAGCTCACCATAGTTTAACTTATTTTGTTCCAGCAGTATGAGGTGTAAAGTAGGTTAAATATGCATCAATGAGTTTAGAAGTTACTTTAATTTACTCCAAAACACTTGAATGGAGTGAAGCATCCACACTATAGAATGCTTTGAAAACAGCAAATGCATAGAGGGTATTTTCAAAGTAGTCCTCATGGGAATTCTGTGAAATTGTAGGTACTATTTTCTGTTTTATGGTAAATTTACAAGTTTTGACTTCAGCTTATATTGTTAGGATTGAAAGCATGTTGTTCTACATTGCTGCTAAAGCATAAAGCACAAAATGACATACTGTACTTAAGTACAAAACATTACCTTCAGACATGAGAGAATGGTGT
This sequence comes from Chromis chromis, assembly GCA_900302755.1. NCBI lineage: Eukaryota > Metazoa > Chordata > Actinopteri > Pomacentridae > Chromis > Chromis chromis. Next base: position 9,977 of record OMNN01027941.1, read on the forward strand.
TATAGGAGGGAGGACACTGCTTAAGCTGAGGGGATTTTACCTGCAGGTTGGCCACGCTAATTGTTTTTGCACCAGCTAGGTAGCCTCAGGATTGGTGACCTTTCAACATGCGAGCATGAGATTGGGCTAATTTCCGGTGATGACGGCAAAGGCTTGAATGCAACAGGATAATCCCTGCTCACTTGTGAGGATAGGAGCAACATTCATCCATGATCAGCCGTGCAAGCCCATTAGAGCTCCTCCGGTGTTTGCCAACGTGCATTTGTGTACAGTGATCATTCCCTTACACATGTTTCTAATCTTGTATATTCAATTAAACACCCAGCCTTTGGTCCCATGGACTTTTAGGGGAATTATCTGTCAGACAACAATCTAGATGAATGGACACACGTTTTTTGTGTTTACAGTCACTTTGCTGTCCTACTAATCTTGGCTGCTCAGGTTAGCCTCAAACAACTCCTCTTGCTTGCCAACAACCTGTAGTTATTTACAGATATTCCTAATCTTGCTGTTGAAGTAAAAGGAATCTAATGACTTTTTAATCTAGTAAAATAAGAACGTCCTGTCTCTTAGCAGGATGCAATGTCCAGTTCATCTGCAGAACCCACAACTGCTTTGCAGCCTCAACACTGAAAATGTGCTTTCACTTTGCCTTTCTTCTACTATGACCAATCAGCAGCCTTATAAGCAATTTGAGGATGAAATCATGAATCAGTCACATTGTCCATCTGATAAAGATTTAGCGTTGGGTAGAAACATCTGTCTTTTTACAGGCTACAAAAAAGTGAGGGTTACCAAACACTTCCAAGTGGAAAGATGCTTTTAATCTTAAAGTACAATGAGGTGTAAAGAGTGTGCTAATTCACATCTATTTTTTAATAATTGATTTGACTAAAACTGGCTGTGGTTTGGAAAAAAATGTTATTTACTTGCACACACACAACAGAGGAGACGTCCTTCCGTCCTCTTTCCAAAACAATGATAAGAAATAATATGTGTCAGTTTGCAATTAAATAACCATGCTGCTGAAAATGGTGAGTCAGGACTTCACAGATCTCTTCAAAATGGAACATATATTTACTGAAAACAAATGTTGGGTACAATCTGCCTAACAGGCTGAGGAGAAACACATGCAAAGGAATATGATAATGCTAATTTCCTGCCAGGGGCTATGTGCCCGAGCCAGCTATGTTAATTATACAACAGCCTTTTATTTGCAGTGAATGGCTTTTGAGGGATTGTTTCCAATTGATGGCTTTGCTGAAATCCACTTCATGACTTTGAAACATTTGGAAGAGTTAGCATGACTTGCTGCAACCAGAACCGAGAAAGTAACCGTGTTTATGGGTAATTATTCTGTGGAAAAAACAGGTTTGGAAGTAAAAGTGACTTTCCAAGACGTGTGTTGTTTGGAAACTTCACCAAAAAAAAAAAAAAAAAAAGTTGTTTTTCTCTAAGTTTGTTAATTTCCAGGGGTGAAATGTTTGTGGAAATGGTTTTAAATTCATTCCAAATGTGTCCATCTATCCTAATCCTCAACATTAAATGAAAAATAAGACATTTATAACTTCATTTGCAGGGCTGCTTTACCACTTAAATGTATTACCTGTGAGTTTTGAAGCAAAGGCAGGCAGATTGAAACCACATCAAAGGTAAAGATCAATCCAAAACCATCTGAAAAATGCTCTGCACCTTGGTCCAAGTTTTTCACTCTTCCTCTGTCATAAGAAATTTATTACAAAAATCATCTTTACCTGCTTCTCCAGATGCTGTGAGTGGTTTGCATGCAGCCAGGTGAGGTTTGGTTCTTGTGCTCCTCCAGTGATTCGCTCTGATGGTTGTCCAGAGTCTCAGTGGCTTTGAAGTGGTCGGCCAAGCCCTGGTCACACTTATTGTTGTTGGTTTGATTCCCCCAAGGCTGCACCTTGGACACCGGCTGCAATGAGAGGATGGAGCATGTGTCGTTGGTGGGAGGACGATTGTGTATGAGTTGGGATGTCCTTTCAGAGTTTGTGTTGCCTGCTTTACTGCCAGCCCAGCAGTTTTTTTTCCGCCTCTTTTGTTTTGACTCTCTTTTTTTGTTGTTGTTTTTGAAGTCACCAGTATGCCGCAGAGGGGTTAAACTGCTGTCACCCCACCCAACTTTAACCATTTGGTCTGGAGTGGTGGGTTTCCTCTTCACCCATCAGTCTGGGGGATGGGTGCATGACCTGTTTATGGCCGTTTTGACTTCACAGGCCATTGGGGTGTGTTTACTAGGCTGTCAGGTGAAGTTGGAGAGGGACTTAGAGGGGTTTTCACTCACACATTCACACCCAACTTTTTACAGGAAAATTCCCCCCTTTTTTACAACCCGAGTCTCGCTTTTGTAGTTTTTTCCCATCATGCCTTTCAGTGCTAATATATTACTCGGTGACGTTACCGTGGAGAATTTTTGCCAGAAACAGCTACACAAAACAAGGCTTTCTACTGTGGTAGAGCAGGAGACTCAGACTACAATTAAAGTTTACAACTTATTTGGATATAAAAGATAGGGAAAACTGTAATTTAATAGGCAGATAATAGAGTGTAAAAGGACAACCATTTATTTTGCTAGATCAAGCATTTCTATGCACTTTTACTTTGACGTAAGCCAATATTTACTGAACTTCATCCAAACCCAAATACAAAGACAAAGAGTTAAACCAAACTAAATGTGTTAATATTTCTGCTAATTGCTTTTTAGCCTCACTAGCTTTGTTTTTCCAGCAATGTCTGTCTATAAGTGGATCCAGTGCCCTACTTTGGTCCAGACTCTATTGGATGGATTGCCATCAAATTTTGGTATAGATATTCATGGTTTCAGCATGATGGACCCTGATGACTTTTCTTATAGTGACACCCTGAGGTTGACACTACATTTTAGAGACAAAATTGAAAAAAAGAGACATTAAGAGCAGCATTAAAGAATAAGGGATTGAGTTTCATGTAAAAGAAGGACAGGAAGTGTCTACAATCTACAGCTACAGAGTGTGAGAGGTGTGGAAATCTGTAGTGGAAAGTTAGAAACCAAATCAGGGTGATGATGGATGGAGATAGAATATGAATAGAAATAAAGACAACAGCTGGAGACGGTCTGGACTGAAGGATCTGATCTCTGGAGTTGGGCCGCCAGGCTGCAACAGCTGATTATACTTTCACTTACCGTCTCAAGCGGGAAGATGTGAGGCTTAAGGCTTTATGAAGGACTTTATTGTCTAGACACGGGCAGCAGGAGCTCTACTCAGGATTTAAATAAGGGCGACACAGGAGGAAGAGGAGGAAATTGTCCTAGATTTGGACTCGGTACAAATGACTATATAAAAACATGTGAAATGTGAAAAAAGCTGCTAAAGCAAACATGTTAGGGGTTGTAATGGTGGTGGCAGTGAGCAGGCGGCTAATTCTTTTACCTCCTGACTTGTATCAGGTTTATTTGAGCAATAACAGTTAAAACAGGCTTTTAAATGATTCTAGTATTGGATAGCAGAGGGAAGTGGTTTATTTGCAGCATCTAATGACAGACAGACAACTACTGACTTTCATTTTCATAAGTGGGTCAAATTTTCAGTATAACTGACTGTTACAGCTGGATTTAATTACAAACACCTAGCAGGAATCAAATGGGACATCTGGAATCAATCTACATAATAACTATAAATGCCACGTATAATCAACTAACCTGCTGTCTTTAAATAGTGTCTGATCTAATAAGAAACTCTCGGCTAGTGCTCTAAGAAGAAACGAGTGGTTCCAGCACATATGGCAGATATCAGCCAGGATTAGTGCCGTTGTCACAGTTAGTGGTCTGCTTTGCAGCTTAGCTTTTGCTATTGGGAAGGTTAGACAATGTGACAGGTGAGTGCCAAGTACACGCCCAAAGACAATGTCTATGAAACCACTCCTAATATAATATTCATATTCATTTTTATTATTATTTACTTATTGTATACTTTATATACATTAGAGTAAAGCAATAAGAGCAACAGACCTGAAACAATTGCATTATTTTAAATCATTATATAATCATTTTAAGATTTCTGCAGCCAAGGTAAACACTCTGTGAGGTTCCACTAAACGCACAACAATGCTTTGGCCTTAGAGCTAACCTCAGCATGCTAACACACTCAGAATGACAACTCTCTGATATTTAGCAGCAATAATATTTTAATTATCTTGTAAAGGCATGTTAGAATGCACATTTGATAATTAGCACTAGAGTCCGACTGATTTTTTAGAGGGCTATCAAAGATGTATCGGTATTAGTATTATACTACCATTACATTAGCATTAATTATATTTTCCGATATAAAGGCTTATTTTTGAAGAACATGATGCAGAAAAAGAGGCTTGGGATATTTTAAAATTTGTGTTACTACATAGTTTGTCCATCACACTTTGCTCTGACTCCATTTTTTTCCAATTTGTAATTCTCTCAGTGGCACATGCAGCAGAGCAAGCATCACAGCTGACCAGACGAAGGCCTGTTAGAGCCCGATATGTAACAACGACCCGAATTGTTATTAAAAATGTAATAAAATCCAAAATGTAATAACTGATCAATAATGTAACATGATGCTGAGCCCAAAACATAAAAACTTTTTGCCCAAAATGTAACAACTTGTACATTTTGGGTTCCATACCAGAAGATGTCACCAAACACATTTGTTCCTCTTTTGACGAGAAAAAACACACTTTCATTGCAGAGGTCACGCCGTCAGTTTTCCTTTGGCCTATTCCGAATGAATGACACATGATGGAGAACATTTTTGTCCTTTTAATGAGATGTCGCTCCTGTCATCTCAGACTTGACCTCAGCTCTTTTTACAGGGTTTCTTGGTCAGTTTGCTGTGATGGTACTGTGTACTACACAGCACGGTTCATTCTCGAGTCCAAACCAGGATTTATAAAGTCAGTTTTTCAAATTGAGCTTGTAGCTACTTTTATAGCTTGTCAGTAGAGTGGACACTAATGTTTTAGCATCCAAGCCAAATATACATTAGAAAATTAATGGGATTCTGATGCTATCTTTACATGTATAAACTATTCAAGTTTGACACATCCTCCAAAATGAACAATTCCAGTCACTGCATTTACAAAAGCTAATTTTAGTGCCTGGTTTTCCACCAGATACGTAAAAAGTTTCCTCTGAACATTTGCAGCAGAGTCGATATTCGTTGTCTTGACTTGGCAGCAGCAAACCATGAGTTGCTGTTTGTCACCGTTATACATTATGTATGTATATACTGTTTTTGCTGTAAGTAAGTAAGTAAGTAAAGTATTTATAAAGCACCTTTCACAGATAAAGATCACAAAGTGCTTTACAACAATAAAAGCAGCAAGATAAAAACAGAAATAATGCCAGTAAGAATAATAGTATAAGTGGTAATACTGATAAAACAGGCGAGTAACAGTTGTGCGATATATATGGATTTATTTCCTAAAACTAATTTTGGCATTGGCCCCAAAATCCAATATTTTCAGCCTCTAATTGGCCCTAAACCAAAGTGCAGTAAAGCTGAAGTATGTAGTAGTATCTGATGATTAAGGGATCAGCAAAGTGATTTTCCTAAAGGGGGCGTGAATGCCCATCCATCCATCCATTTATTAACTATACCTGCTGGATCCTTTCCCAGCTGCCACTTGGCAAGAGGCAAGATAGACATGAATGTCCAGACATATCATGGCAATCCATCTAACAGTTGTCAAGAAAATTAGTTTGAAACATGAAATGGCACCTCATGGTGGCATTGAAAATTATGGGATCGCTACAGTCTTTAGGCTTCCTCCTCTGGGAATCATGAATGTCTGTACCAAATGTAGAAGTAGATATTTCACTGGATAAGTGAGAATCTTGACTCGCTGGTAGCCTCAAATAAAAAACAAAAAACAAGGGAACTCTACAGTCTTTGTCCTCCATCCTGGGGATACCATAGAGATCTGTGCCACATTTGAAGGCAAGGCATACGATAATTGTTGAGAATTTTCACAAAAACACAAACCGGAAAGGGTGAGGGATCACCAAAGTCATTGTGAGTTATCTCATAATGACTCTGGTTATCTGGGGACCATGAATGCCTGTAAAAAAATATTCTTAGTAATCCACCCAGTAGTAAATTTTCTCAGATAAAATCATGTGTTGTGCATTTTGAGACGTCTACTGTGCTGTGGCTTCCAGAATTTTATGGACATTAGTAACTCTTTTGGAAAACACAACCAGATAATGAAAAACAGACATTTTAGGCTCCGACATTGTCCAGACTGTTTTTGTGGTGATGTAGATGCAGTTTGGTCCAGTGAAGAAGCCACCACGAGTACATGGCACAAAACTAGACGACAGCATAAGCAGCTTGTTTGGAGCTGCAGTTGAACCTGACAGTAAGAGGGGTTCACAAACACAATTACATGATTAGGGTTTTATGAACAACCACTTAAACTATGAATTTAATACAAAATGCAGATGTAGTGTAGTGATAAAATCCAGGACAGTAGTATCCTCTCCACTCCATCTCCAACTCAAGAAGGAGCCTCAAACCTGAACAGCAATCCATAGAATTCCTACATCTCTCCACAGTAGAGGAAAAAAAGCTAAGCAAAAATTTCATAATCTTACAATGAGCCTAATTAACTAAATTTTACCCTGCTGGAAACAGTGCAGTAAGAGTTGCACATCTGGTCTTAAGGAGGCTTTCACTGTTTGTTTTGAAACTCTACAGGAAATCTTTTTTAAATTGTCATGGGTCATTTGTGGTTTCGATCTCAGACAGTTGGAAGGGTAGATTTACACCAAAAATACATTCTATCTACGCTGTGGTATTAAGCAAATCCCTGCACCCCCTGCATACCTCCAGGACCAGCAGGTTTTGTTTGACTGCACAGCTACATTGAAAAGTAGATGGTAGTCGTGACTTGAGAGACACAAAGGGAAAACAAGATATAAATGAAGACCACAATGCAGAGTGCTTTGGCAACAGTTGGCCTATGAAAGTAAATAGTATGTCTGAAACAGGCCATGGAGAATAAATAAAAGGGATCTTCCATCCATCTTCTTGCCAAACAACCTGGCCTCAGAGATTTAGACCAGAAATGGAGGTAGTGTCTTCCCACTCAAACACCCAGAAAACTCCCACAACAAACACAGCATACTTCACAGACAAGCAGTGATCTGTGACTTAAGCACACCCTGATGTAATTCTCAGGTAAAACATCCCACTATAGGGACATGGTTAACTCTAGCACTGTCTCCCAAAAATGACGTTCCTATACAAATAAACTGCTGCTCAAGTATATTTGAAGGGGAAACATATTTTCTCCTGGATTACATTTGTTTGCAGTGTATCACAAATCCATTTATTGTTTTGCTTGTCAGCTGTCAATCCTTGTCGGTCAACCCAGACGGGGCAGAACTCGCCACCCTGTTAACCTGGATAATGGGGAAGGAACTTCAAATATATTGTGGAAGGGTTGTATTTTAACCCAAACCATGATATTTTTTGAAACCTAACCAAAAAGTGAGAGAAACCACACTGAAGTCTAGTGAAAAACTAATGGTCCCACATTGGGGTTGAAAGTCCTGTGTTGGTCACCACAACCCCTCCTGTGTCCCAACACAGACTTTGTGGCTCTTGGAAAGTAGAGACGTTTCCTTATCAGGAGAAAATACATTTCTTTACAAACATAGTTGAGAGTGCAGATTAATTGTATTGGAACATATTTTTTAGGAGACGGGAAATATGTAACAGGCAGATTTTTTTGTTTACACATATATCTCGGGTACAGTTTGTCACTTTAGGTGTTTTGAGAGGGTTTTTGTAATATCCGCGATATTTTGAGTGCAAAAGCAAATGATGCCATTACCACTATGAAGTCTGCCATTTAGAAGTACATGAGAACTCATGTAGAGTATAACTTGCGTTTTTATGTAACTCTCATTTGATTGAAAATATGGAATAGTTGCTAGAGTTATACTTTTTCAATTGTTGATGAAGCTTATAAGATAATTACAATGCAAGTTACATAAGGGTAGCACATGTAAGACACGTATGTCCAAAGGGGCCTTGCTCTGCTCAGGACACCAATCAAGTTCAGACATCCCACTATGTCCATCCAGCCTTTTGTTTCTTACCTGTTTGGTCAGTCTTACATTGTTCAGCAGTTTAAAGCACTTCAAAAGTAGCTCTTCAAAGTAGATTACATCCATACAGTCTTCAAGACTCTGTACAAGTACTACAACTAAATCCACAGCTAAATGTAAGTCATACACACTTCAGCTAGTGTTCAGTGTCTATAATATAAAATCTTTGAATTGCTACAACATCGACCTGTCCAGGGTGTCCCCTGCCTTTGCCCTAAGTCGGCTGCGACCCTGCAGAGGATTAAGCGGTGTATAGATAATGGATGGATGGATGGATGGATGCTACAACATCCGTATCAACATTTTCTGGTTGTCAAGATTGTTTGGTTGTATGTGACTGAATAGAGGTTGGCTGTGCTGTTATAATGTGTCTTTATGGAAACAATAGCCATAGAGAAATGGTTCTGCAACAAAAGTTCTGCCAGAAACATAGTAGTTACTGTATGTAACTCTAGCTCTATGAGTACATGCAAATCCCTCTAATAGACTTCATTATTGGTTGTGGGCTAGCTAGACTTAATTTATGGGACTGATCACTCAAGACTGTATATTTCATAAAAGCTTTATAAGTATATACCAGCTTAATGGTGTCTTTTTGCAATCTGATAACCCCACAGTTGTGTTATCATGAATAAAGGATATACTAACCCCCAATAAGCCAGTTACAAACCATATAAAGTATGCTGTGTTATAAGCACCAGAAAAGAATTATACAAGCTTAAAAAGTGATGTCCTACAAATATGTTGGAAACATTGTTTATTCAACTGTGTTTGGTTTTCTCACAGTAAATCAAAGAACAATTACTGAATCAAAAGCCTAAAAAAAAGTCATGATGAAATGAAAAACTACCCAAACAAAATGACATAGATACACCATTCAAGCAACATGACAATGGTGCCAAGTTGATGTAATGCTGGTAAGAAGTATTTATCATTCACGGTAAACAACAGCGTAACAATGAAAGCCTTAACTGCAAAAAGCTGTAGTTTATTATCAAAGAATGGCACCTCTGGGCGCATGCAGGTCATGAAAATGTTGTATACACATCAGCATTGTGCATTACAGCAGACAGCTAGGAAACAGGTAACATATAGAAACAATGTGACTCATGATTTCTTGAAAACATCGTCCTATCATCTCAAGGTCTAACTGAACAGAGAAAGTCATTTCAAGCATAATAGCACTGTCTTTTGGGCTGAAAGTTATGGCTTTACAAAACTAGAAAAGTTATTTCTGAGAAGAAAATAGACATGTGTAACTTGATGATGGTCTGTTTAATCAAGGAAGTCAATCAGTGGGTTGTCATGCATCAATTGAAGTATGAAGTAGGCCAACAATTGCAGACATGAGTTCAAAACACTGGTATTTTCCCATGAAACCAGTCTGATTTATTCAATGTGTTGAAAATCTGACTGCTATTTAACTGCTATTTTACATTTGATGGTAATTTCTTACACACTGAAATCTGAGTACGCAGTCCTTACATGCTGTTCCTTTGCACAGCAATGGATTAATAATTGTACCCTGATTATAATATACATGCTAGACACTGGAACATACAAGACAGACAATAAAATGACACTGAATACAACTGAATGAAGACATTGGAGAACTTTAGCTATTGCTTACTCCTTTATGTCTGTTTTCAATACACTAAAATGGAAGTTTGGAATGTTTAAAGTGTGTGTCTTAATCAAAGCATATGAATCCACTTTTATTCATAGTACTCTTGATTATTAAGTTTCTATAACAATTACACTTCATTTATACCTCCAACTATTAAGAACCAAATATTTTAAAGGCTTGTTTACTTGATGAATTTAATCATCTGATTGCATATTTTGCAAGATATGTTAGAAAAAGCTTGGCAACATAGTTGATAGTTTGTCATGCCTTCTATTGTATCTCAAATTTGCCCAGCTGTACATTTGCTCAAGCCATATTTGACTGATCAACATGATGATATTATTTCAGAAGTGCAAGGACTAATCAGTACTACAAAAGGCACGATATTACAACATTTAAATCCAGAAGGCTTTGGGCTGAGCTGTGTCATGGTAGTAGAGAGGTGGGTCATAGAGAGATCTTAGAACTGATGGAAGTCCTTATTCAAACATAATGTCTGAAGCTTGGCGCAGGCAGTTGGAAGAGTCGGGGGGCATGCTGCTGTGTGTGATGTTGTTGGCATCCAGACGCAGATGCTTCAGGCGTGAATAGTTGAGGGGTCCAATGAACTTGCAGAAACTTGCCAGGTCAAACTCTACAGATGATCAAGAAAAACATAATGGCAGTTGGCAGAAAACAAAATACTTCCAAAACTTCCAAACCCCTTGTGCTGTGGTTTAAAGGTATCCTGTGGAGTTTTTGACCAGTGCTAAAGAGGAATGTTTTTACGAGTAAGTCACCATTTAGCATTCCTCACATTCATGTGGTGAAACATTATTCTGCTGATTTAGACTCTGTGGTGGTGAAGTACAACAATGACCCTGCAAATTCAAGTCAGTCTTGTAGCTTTGACTCTTTGTTAGACTTAAAAGATGCACAAGAAAAAGGGAAATGTTTTTTTTTATTTAAGCTGTAAATGTGTAAAAATGTTTTGTTTTTTTTTTAAATATTTTTTTTAATATCAAAATGATTTTTGAGGTAGTTACTTAGAGGTAGTTACATAAATGTATTCAAAAATATGTGATTTGGGTAAATCCCTGCCCACCTCATAAAACCACAGTTGAACTTGGCTGATGTGGTAGCCAACAGGCGAGGTGGGGGGTGTGGTTTTAGATTTCAGTTGTTTATATTTCCAAAGAATGTGGGGATATAATTTCCTTTATTTATCCTCATTCCCCTCCTACTGATCTAACAATGTGGATGAGAGATGTGAGGGTGGAAACCCACAGTCCTGTAGTATAAAACTTCATGTTGCTAATCAGACTTCTACAGTGTCATATTGCATATGTGCTTAGCCATGCCCATTTTGCAGCTACACAATCACATCTAGATGATTTGATCTAAATTTCTCTCAACTAAACCATGCCTACATCTATTTCATTTGGAAATACTACTTAAAAACTGAATGATGCTTGTATGAGAGTATCTTAAAATGCTATTAAGTAAATATTGCCACTCACTGTTGATCTCGTTGGCCTGCAGGTAGAGCTGTTCCAACTGCTCGTTGATCTCAGGGATGGACTGCAGTTTATTGAACGACAGGTCCAGCTCCACCAGTGACGTCACATTGAAGACTCCAGAAGGGATCCCGGAGTCCACCAGCTTGTTGTGCGAGATTCTCAGGTACTGGAGTCCAGGCAGCTTGTTCAGGTATCCTGCTCCAACACTGTCAATGTTGTTGTAGTCGGCGTAGAGAATTTCCAGTGAATTGGGGACTCCGGCAGGCAGCTTCTTCAGCTTGTTGTGGCTCACGTCCAGAGACAGCAGCTTCTTCGGCCCTTTGAAAGCCCCTGAGATGGCATCTGAGGTCAGCTCATTGTGCTGAAGGTTTATGGAGGTCAGATTCTCCTTGTCAGTCAGGAGCCCTGAGGGGAACTTGGAAATCTTGTTGTGCGTCATCTTCAGCTCATCGAGGGACTTTGATGGAGGGATGACTGGCTCTGTGAGGTTGTTAAAGCTGAAGAAGAGCTTCTCCAGGCCTGTGAGTTTGTCAATTGTGCCCTTCGCTACCTTAGTATTGGTGATCTGGTTGTTGTCAAGTACCAGCCAGCGCAGTTCAGAAGTTACATTATCAAACACTCCTGCCTTGATCTCTTCAATTAGGTTGTTCTGGAGGTACAGGTACTTGATCCCTGTTGGGACTATGGGCACAAACTTGAGCTTGCGGCTGTCACAATACATGGCGCTGGGGAAATTGATCGGGCACTCACACTCTTGATTACAGTTGGGCCCTGATGGCCCCAGCATGGAATGAGGCTGGTAGTCGTAGTCATAATACTGGCACAGGGCCAGGCTGACCAATACAGCAAAGATTGGTACACGGAGAGGAAACATGGTTTCTGCAGAAAGGAAATGGGAGACAGGGAGTAAGAATAAAAAGGTGAGATCAGTTAAAGCAACCAAAAATAAACTCTGGTGGAAAAATGGGCTCATTGGTTGTGACTCATGTTCAGTGAAATCAAACATGTATTGATTAAAATATGGACAAAATAGGGAAATAAAAGAAACTGTGATGTTAAACTCACCCCCCCCAACACACACACACAATGGCCTCCTGCCACACCCACTCCCCAGTGTATTACATAACCAGCCAAGAGTTCATGTCAACCAACTGGAGACCAATGAGTCACTTATTTGTGTTGGCAATGTCATTACAGCTGCTGCTTGAACCAAACTGTTCGATAGATTTTGAGGTAAAAACAGAATGGGTACAATAACCCAATGCAAAAATCATTGCATGCATGAAGATCTTCCAAGATATGTTTTATGTATGGCACATTTAAAAAATGATTTTCATCCTTTGCAGCTTCAAAACTGTATCTAAAACTTGATTTAATAGCAGTAGCAGTAGCAATAGGCTGTACAAAGTCAAGTCTGCAGGCAATGCAAAGCCACAATGATTAATTCCAGACTCATGAAAAATGGAGACAGATACTGCATCCAAGTGCAAGAGATTTTCCAAAGTCTAAAGTCACATAAAATCCGTGAAACAGTCATAAAAATGTACTGTAGATCCATAAAAACATGTCAGATCAAGGCTTACACACCAAAATGAAAACCACTAATCTTCTACCACTTATCTTTTGTTCCATGCACAGGTAGTTTCTGTTTTCTCTGCTGCAGCACCAACCCATGCACAAAAGCCCAGCAGTAGGGACAGTTGGTAAGCCCATCCGGAAAGCAGAAATAAAGTAGGAATAATCAAACAGGAAATCGCATATCCATGCCTCCAAACGCAAGCTTACCTGTGCTTCTCTCTCTTCGTGTGTGTGGGGTGGAGGGCCAGTAGGTAAGAACAGTGTGGTGTTCAAAATCTGGAAGTCTCTGGAGAAAAACACAGAGAGAAAGAAGGAGAGAGGGGGAGGAGAGAGAGGGGTAGATGGAGAGACAGAGAAGGCAAAGGGGAGGAGAGGAGAGGAGGGGGGAGGACGGGAGGCTTCTTCAACAAACTTGAGTCAGGGCGTCACATAAATTGAAGATGTCATCAGTATGAATGTCTGTTGGAGCATCATCCAAAAACCGGCTGTCAGCTAACCCAGAGCAGGTGCAACAGAGAGCACAAATACAGCACCAGAAAAGTGCTAAAATAAAATACTCATTCCCTTATTATGTCCAATTATCACCTTAACAAGACAAAAATTTCCTTTGCATCCCGGTGATCGTCCTCCACACAAGCGTTTGTAAGCAAAACCTGAACCTGAGGTTTGGGAAGCTGCTCGTGGAAAAATCTAAAGAGCAGGAGAAATTATGTGGAAAAATGTGAAAACAATCTCTGGCAGCCACTTTGCCCAGACGCCAGTCATGAAGAAGAATAAATTCAGCTGCACCTCTCGAGCTTTGGAAAATCTGACAAAGGGCATGAAACAGCCAGAGTAGACTTGCATAACACTTGACGCAAACATTTCTTCTCCTCTGTTTTTGACCAGAAAAAACACACAGAGAACAATAGGTTAAAGCAGGTTCAATTGGTTCCATATGTCTATGTTATAAATTATTCTACTTTTCATTCTCGTACCCCACATCTTTCTTCTCCACATACTTCAAAGCCCTGTGATTGTTCTCGGTACTACATTCCTTTATACACAAACAGTGTTTTTACCTTACTTGTCTGAATGGTGACGGGGGTGTTGGGGGGGAGAAAGTAGCCAAATGTTTCTCCCATTTGTTGGTGGACGTCCATCACACCGTCAATACATACTGGGAACAGGCGCCTGGATTCAATTGGTCGCAGTCTGTTACTTTACTCTTCACATACCATTCTTAGAGACCATCTTGGACCCACTCCTCGAGTATGGAAAACATTTATACCTCAAATTCAACATATCTGATTACCTGAGAGATATAAGAAAAATACTGCTTGTGGTCATTTTACACATTTTTGTTTTTCTTCCACACCAGAGAATCAATTTTGTGAACTTTTTGGGCTTCTGGATACTTTTTCATATCACATACATCAACTTAACTGTATTTCGATATTTTAATAACTGGGGTTTCAAGCACAATGGCATCCATAGGATTTGTAAGAACCTCCCTTTTTACAGAAACCATGCTGTTTTGGTGCAACCAATAGCTGAATGAATCAAGATGTGAATTGTCAAGACTTATGTAATGTGTCCCAAAGGATGCTCACAAACTTCCCATGAGACTCAACAAAAACAGTGAAGTGTCCCTTCAATGCAGGCCAATTACTTTTCAAACAAGGGCAAAGTGGTTGGAAACTCTATCAGGATGAAAACAAACTACTGTTTGTTATTCAAGTACACAAAGCATCTTAACTTGCATAATGAGAAGGCAGGCAGTCATTTCTAACAATCAGTCATCCAAGCACACTTGGATGTCTGATTTAAGGCCCACTCCCACTGCATGCCTCATTCGTCTCATATAATCACAAGCAATTTAAAAACGACTGCAGCCAAAGAGACTGTTCCCATTGGCTGTGTGTAAATCTTAATGTCAAAACATCCAAAGCTAGTATTAATCCGCTGTGGAAGCAACATTGAATTTCAATTAAAATGTGAAAAGCTGTTAAAAATGTGCAACTTGCGCATGTGGTGTGATATTGGCAACACTGCACTGAAATCTAAACACAATAATATGGCAGACCAACCACTGGATCCTGTTCTACATACTGCAGGAGAATGTATGCACCTAAAAGTCGGCCATTGCTGAAAGTGGTGCTGGACGTGCTTGTAACTGAAATCTCCAACTTAATGTACTTACCACACTAGAAAAAGTGACGTAATCAAAACAGTTTTGAGTTCAGTCCTGTTTTTTGTTTTGGTCTCTATCTCATTTCTCTCTAACTTGAATGAAGAATGTTGTTTCTGAATAATATATGAAGAGACAGTTCCTTCCACTTATTCCCTTGTGTGTGTTGCAACTAATCTGTAAGGTTAGGAAAGATAATGGTGTGGTTTAATGCAGTCCACTGTGCTTGTGTCATTATGGGTCCCATATTGTGCCATTTTTCAGCAAATCAGTGAAAGTCTCTCATGTCCCCAGAACTGCAAAAATACTTAATTTTACCATGACCTTGGTTTAACCCCTGATTCAAGCCCTGTAGCTTTAAATGCAGTTGAGCTGCTGCTATCCACCCCCCCTTCAGGAAGAAGACTCTCTCTGCGTCTGTGATTGACAGCACGGAGCAAAAAGGCTGACCACATGGCAGATGACACAGACTTGAATCAGTGAATGAGACAAGAACTTTTTATCGCTTCTAACTTTTGTTTCACATGGAAAAAAAAACACAGTTGTTGTTTTTACCACATGTGTAAGGTGAGATTTTTTTTTTTATTCAGCTGTATTAAAATACAGTATATGTGAGCACAGAGAGCAGGAGAGAAGTAAACAGAGGTAAAGGACTTCTTGTGGCTGAAACATTTCAGAGTTTGCAGAAGCAGCTCTAGAAACTAAATAAACCTGATGAACAGCGAGCCAGCTACTCATTCTGAATGGCTCATCTCAGAAGCAGTGGGCAGTGAGAGGGCATGATTATGCAAATTCTTTGCTCTATGACTATTGGCTCCTAAGTTTCTATGCAGAAACTCAATAAAATTCCTCCTGGCTTGTAACGCTGGCAGACTATCTAGTTAAGCGGGGCTGGAGGAATGACGTCTTCATATTCTCACAGCTATTATTTTACACCTCCAAGATTTTAAGACACAGTAGAAAAGGTGAGTCCCTCAGCATACCACAGGAATAGAATGAATCTTTTAGTCATTGATAGATGGTCCAGATTCACAGACCAAAGCTAATGGCGTCTTCACATCACAGGAACAATGAGTAAACTTCATGTCTTCTAAAACTTGCAGTGAATTTGATCTAGCTCTGGAGCTACTGCGCCATGCCATATTGACATTAAGTGTGAATTCCAATATCCATACTACCATACTTTATATAATGCCAGAAGAACATTTAGTGTGTCCCAATGCACAGTATGTCAAAGTCAGCATGTCAAAAGTACCACTATGTCCTACTACATGCAGTTGAAAGACATCATGCTTTTCTGGCCATTTTGACCCACAATCCTCTGCGCAGTGAAACATATGTCACAGTGTTTCATGAGAGTATAAGCAAAATTGAGCTACGAGAGTGGTCATAGGCCAGGTTCACACTACAGGAGTTTTAAAATCCTAACAGATTAAGATTATCGTGCCAGAGGGAGTAGTCAGGGAGCCGTGCGCCAAATCACATGAGCTTATGGGAATACAGATGTAAACAAAATGGAGACTGTAGTGCAACAACATGCTGCAATGCTAATAATACTTTGCAGCAGGCAAAACAAAAGTACAAGGCTAAAGGATACTGGATGAGAAACTGCTTGGGGAGTTGTGGTCAACACAGCTGGAGGTGAGATTTTAACTATCACGATTAATAAATGTAGCTAATGTGAGCCTTAAGGGCTAGTATTTTTTTAATTTGCTTGGCAACCATGTGGCTGCTCCGGGGGCCAGCGTGATAATCTGAACCATCCCAGTTTTAAAATGCAAATATTAAACATGTTTGCTTTTATCTGGGCAGCCCAGATGAGTCATATTACCAAATAGTCTGGGTTGAACATTGGTTCAGACCAACATAGTAGTTTTCCAACGGTCAGAGGAGGTGAAACAGGGGTATCAAAAATCAAAGCAAAACTCCTGTTGTTTGAGTCTGGCTTTCACCTACCTGAGAGGGCAATTAGCATTTAGACATAGGAGGCTCATCAGCTAATGCAGCTCACCTGGGCCTTCCAGGCTATAAAAGCTGGTGCATGTGTTCATGTGTTCACTCTGTTTGTTTCTATCCATCTAGCACCAATGTTCTTTTGTTTGTACACCTTTACCACCTCCACAGCAGACAGTGTTGCTATTTTGTGTTGGTTTTATGAAATTTCATTATGCCAATCTCGTACTCGCCACTTTCGTTGAGCCAAAGATTACTTTAAGTCTTTTTAAACAACTGACTGGTGCACAGTGGACTATGGGATACCAGTACCTGCAAAATATGCATTTCTGTTCAATTTATATCCTCCAAATTCTAAAGAAAAGAACTTTTAAAGAACCAACCTTTGATTTTAACCCTTAAACAGTAATATACTACCTGCCCAGTGCATAATAATGGAGGACCAAGTTAAATGTTTGGCCAGTCTCATTATATTTGATCAGCCACACTTGGTGCCATATGGACAAATACAGCTCAGGTGACTCATTGATGTCTTTTTTAAAGAATACCTCCTCTTTTCTCCAGCTTGGAAGACTCAAATCCTCATAGTCTGTTGTAGTTATCTCCACAATAGACCTTTTTCACAGAATATCATAGCAGGAAACCCGCAGGTGGAACAGTATTAATGCCCTATTTCATTAAGTACCACAGGAAGCGTCTCCAGTGAGCCAACATGTCCAAAGCTCGGCTCTGGTTCACCTGAATAAAACACAGTTGTCTGTGTTTTTTCTACTTCTACATGTTAAACTGTCTGCTGTAAAAGACTTTTTCCAACTATTTAAGGCAACTAATTGTAAATTGTGCGTATAAAGTTTTATTGAGAACAATTGCCACTTTACATGTTTAGCAGAAACAGAGGAGCATCAGTGTTCATTTGGAACTGTGTTGGCAAATGCATGTCTACTCTCTTGCTCTTTAGCTGCCAGGCTTTACTAATACTCAACAGCCAGTTAATAACTGTGTTTGGATTGTGCCAGACAGGTAATGGAAGATATGTTTTTTGTTGTTGTTGTTTTTGCTAAAAACACTGTTTACTGCTGCTGGAAATGCAGTTGATGTCTGAGATGACGTTGACTGAGACTGTAAAGTTGTGGGCCATAAAAGCAAGACAATGAGGTTTAAATTGCTCAACAGAGTGGAGGACAACTGCTGACATAAGTGTGAGCTTCTTCTACATCACACATTTAACCCATTGTTTTCAAACTATTGATAGGAGTCACTAATCTATATGCACAAATGATAAGAAATTAACCCCTTATACTTGCTGTTCTTGCTCATGTCAAACTGTCGGACACACCCCTCGTACTCTGTATAAAAACAGCTTTTCATTGGTCCAGACACACTTGACATGTGTGCCACTTCATCAGCAATCTGCCCAAAATATTTAGTTCTCTGAGGTTTCTGTGTTTTTCCTCTGTTACTGGCAGTGTTTTGTGTGAACCCAGACTCAAGCTGTTCCAGACTGTTCTTCCAGGTTGGAAAACAGACATTTTGTCATTTTGCTTAGTCACTGAGCTTCTTCTTGAACGTGTTGATGTCTGCCTTATGCGCTCATGTCCTTTCCATTAGACCAGATGGTAGACACTGGCTTTCAAAGCTGTTTTCCTAATACTCTGTTTGCACTTAACTGTAACTTGCATAATGCCCAGGTCACAATGCCAAGTCATAAATTAGGTTTGAATATCAATTGATGCAAATTCTGCTTGGTGTTCAGTGATGTCTTATGAATAGCAAGAACTTGGATGCAACTTTTTTCCATTTATTAAATTTGAGTGGCCAACTTAGATTGTGCAACACTGTTTTTTCAAATTTTTTGTTTTTATTTAATTTTTTCTTTCAAAAGTGAATATAATAAAATGAGTTTGCAACCCTCCAATTAGTTGCACTTTTTTTTTTTTACTTTGCATGTGCAGAAATTGCAATTTTAAAGCTATATTATGCAATGTCTCTGGGGGACCCCACTCAAAGAAGCCCCATGCTCTTATAAAAATGCATTCAGTGAAATATGCAGTGAAATGGCTCATTTCATTGTGCTGATAATTTATTCAAATTCAGAGTCAAACAAAATAAAATTGTATCAAATACCAAAACAGGCAAAATTGAACAGCAACTTGTAAGTTTCTAAAATAAAAATAAATATGAAATATTAGGATCATTAAGAGCAGCCCCAAAGCCATTAAAAACATGTAGTTCTGCAGGTTTTTCTTGAAAATATCAATGTAGGAGGAACATTTGTTTGATAAAGGAAGCCTGTTCCAAAGCTTTGGAGCTGCTACTGCAAAGACTTGATCTCCCCTAAACCCTCCAGCTTTGATCAATGAACATGTTACATGCAGCAGATCTGATGATCTAAGAGGGCTAGAGGTAAAGTAGAGGAAAAGAAAGTTCTGAAATGTAACCAGATACCAACCCATGCATGGCTTTATGGAGACTTAAAATTAATTCTGTATTTAACTTGTAATCAGTGTAGAGATGATGGTACAGGAAATTAGTGCAGTTATTACAGTCTTCATGTCTTTCAGACAATGGATGGACTTCAGTTTGGCCATGTCCCTCAGCTGAAAGTAGCATCCATTCACTAATGAATTCAATTTTTTATCAAATGTCAGAGAGAAATCAAAGATGTCACCCAGATTCTTAGCTTTGGCTTGAAGGTTTGCTGTTAATGGTCCTAGATTGCTGGTGGTGGCTGATGTTTTGTGGGGATGACCAAACACAACCACTTCAGTCTTATTATTGTTCACCTGTAGACAGTTTCCACCACGTCACTTCCTGGAGACAGGTGTAGATGGGTGCAATGGAGGTGGTGTCATCAGGGTTTAGAGGGAGGTATATTTGGGTGTCATCGGCGTAGCAGTGGAATGCCTTATGTTTACAGAAGATGGAATCCAATGGGAGCAAGTAGAGGGAGAATTAATTCTGTCCAACAATTGAACCTTGGGGTACTCCACAAGTAATCGGTGCAGAAGATAATGAGCAATGACCAATCTGTACTAAAAAGGACCTGTCAGCCAAGTAGGAGGTAGTAGTAGGCAAACCAGTTTAACACAGTTCACTTGATGCCATCCTATTCCTTCAGACAGTTTAAAAGAATTCCGTAATCAACAGTATCAAAAACTATACTGAGGTCTAAAATAATTGAAATTACCAAAGTCTAAAACCTTCAGTAGAGCAGTTGTGGTGACCCTTGATTGGAATTTAGTTATCATTGCAAAATGTACCAATATGAATAGCCATTGGGGACCCCTTTTCCCAGAATTTTCTAGCATTGTACGATTCATTAGAGTGGAACAATTGCACTCAAGGAGGCTAGCAGTGCCATTAAAATAGCTAATTCATGGAAAAAAGTAGCAGGGTTGCCTTACTGCACGATCCAAATCTTCGGCAAATCTTTTCAGTGTCTTAGGCTGCTGGCCAGAAGTGTTTGTTGCTTCCTTTTAGAAAAAGGAGTTTTGAAAACAGTAACATGTAGATGGCAGAAGGGGAGTAGAAAGTTTCTACCACAGTCTACAGATTCATTTTCTGTTGTTTAATACATAACTATATACAGTATACGTATATTGTATATTCTGTATATTTATATGTAAAACATGGTTGGCCTACACCTAAATACTGCATTTATTTCCTAATCTGTGTATTTTATTAGAATGTTTGAAATAAGTCTTAGAAATAGGACTACACTGGCTGGAAGCTGCTCTTTCTGCTGCCCCGCCAGTGACAACTGAGGCCACAGGCATTCTGCTTTGGGTTGTCAAGCCTTCTGTTCCATTTTTGTGAACACAATGGCTGCTTTCCAAATCATATACTGTTTCTCATATACTGTAAGTACATACTACAGCTGTCCTCACAAAGTACGCACTGTTTCATTCATAGAATTGGGACGTACTGCTTTGTCATCATAATGCGCCTTAAACTTTGACCGTCGCTGTCTGTAGTACAAAATGAGTTGTCATCTGTCTGTGTGTTCTTGGTGGCTTAAGCTTGTTTATACTCGTGTGGGACAACATGACACATGATGTAACTGCGCTGAGGATTGTAGGTCACATTGGCCAGAATAGCATGTTGGCTTGCATACTGCAAAATCCAACTGGATGTAGTAGGGCATCTGGGTATTTTTGACATATTACATTTGACATGCTGTGTTGTATGCATGTGTGCATATATATATATTGGGACATACTCAGTCTTTTTCTGAAATACTCTACAGTATGGTAGTGTGAGTATTGAAATGCACCCAATATCTCTTGAATGCCTGGAAGAAGTTTCTTCAAATTTGGCACAAATGTTCACTTAAAGTCACTGTCATGCTTTTGGGCCATAACTCAAGAATTTCTAATAAATAAAATGATAAGGTGATGGCATTTTATGTACAAAAGGTCAGAGGTCAAGTCTGGATAGACATGGATGTAAAGTGAAACTTGACAGGTTGGAGGTAATATACAAGCATGAAGTGGTAGTTGTACTTTATATTAATGTGAAAGAACACCAGTGGTCCAGGAAAAAATGGGTTTATTTCTCCAAAAAGTTGTCTGTAAAATGTTCAAAATATGTATTTCTTTGAGGGTCGTTGTCTTTACTGTTTTTCTGACAGTGTTGTTTCAAACTGATCTCAATATAGAGGCCTGAAAACACACATTAGCCTATTTGTTCCTGTAAAATGTGTTGTCACTGGGTTTTCTCACTATTTTCCTCATCATGTGAGATTACAGTAACTTCTTTGAGTTAATTGTAATCATGCCAAGTGAAGGATGACTGTAACAAAAAACAAAAAAAGTCAGTTGTAGTATTTTTCCACTGAGCTGCTATGAGAGTTTAAGATAACATTAGCAACTATGTTTTGTTCTTTGTTTTACCCTAGATAGTACAATAATTGCTAGACTCAATGGTTAATCTTCATTCTGAAACACTTTTTTCTCTTCTATTAAAAGTATAAATGCACTGAACTATAACCAAACTGGGTTATGCTTAACAAAAAAGCATTGCAGCATTCTAAGCTTATATTTTTACTTATCACTCAGATTAATAGAATGCAGCTTTAGCCTCAGTCTTTTAGAGTTTCTAGATTACCTAGAAATAAGCTAATTTCTACCTGTGTTTAAAATCAAGGGCCCGCTGTTTCAAAAAGTACTTTAAGTGGTAAATGTGCCGCCTATATGCAAACTTGCAACAGTAACTGAGACTAGATAAGCTTGGTTAATAGTCAACTCTTCCATAGAAGAATTAAACCAGATCTGAATAAATTACATTTATATTTTCTTTAATATCCTTTTTGAAAAATATGCGCAAGATTCATGCAGAATTGTATCTCAGTAGGACATGCATTATGGACATTTGTCAAAATAAACCTTCATTCTTTCTGCATTAGAGGGGTAAAACATTGCAATGGCATGATTTTTCACTTCAATGTTTGATTTACTGGTGAATAACATCTGCCTCCATGCACTGCTGATTTACATGACTAGTTAATCAGGAGAATTCATCATAGAAGAAACATAAAAAATAAAAACTGGCACACGTAAAATCGCACTGAAACAAAATTTATCTTCCCCTGGCTGTGTCTTCCTTGTCAACACACTCACGGATACACAGATTTTGAGCACACAAGCAAAGTAAAAAGATACAACCAAGACACACACATGATCAGACAGAGCTACACAGATGGAGATCCAAGCAAGCATATTAGCAAACAGGATATTCTTGGACGTCTTGGCACAGACACACAGAAGCTTCTAATAAAATCTCAGACAGCACCCAGACACCACCTTCTGTTCCTACCATGTGGTCATGTGGTAAGTACTGTGCTTAAAACAGAGACTCATCCCCTCTGCAGGCCAGCTGATTCTCTCACCTTGTGTCTCATGGGCTCACATGTGCTGCAGGAGTGACCCCGGAATAAAATCAGACCATTAACACAGCAGCCTTCTGTGCTGAAATCACCCACTTACATCACACCGAACACACTTATTTTTTCTCTTAATTAAGGGATAAAGTGCAAACTACACCAGTTAAAGCTCATTGTTTTTTATAAATAACTTCTCACACACAGTAATTACAGGTTTTAACACACTCTGAGGTGTTGATAGAAGGATTGGGCGCTTCAATATCCCAGTCAGACAGGTATAAACCCTGGTGTTTATATGTAAGATACATTGGATTGATGTAGCTTGGATTTGCAGATTGAGAAGACTATCTGCATAAATCTGTAGCACATCTGCTTTTCAGCGGAGTCTCACCAACTCTTCTCGGGTTACTTTGGTTGCACAAGACACACTCACACCTACAGACACATGTGAAAACATACTCTGAGCAAGTGAGCAAAATGTGATCTGAAATAAGCAGATGCACAAAACCCAACTATTTCTTCTCAGGCTTTACACGCAAAAAAAGCCACCAGACACACATGCCTAAACACACACAAATACTGGCGACTGGCCAAGAGCAATAAGTCTAAGTGCTTATGGTCGAGAAGATAGACGTCTGTTCGGGAGATCAAGTTGCACCGTGCTTATGCATGTGTGCGCGATTCAGGGGGAGAGAGGGGAAAATATAAAGTTGCCGTACCAGCAAGCACCACATGGGGGCAACAGATTGAAGTACATTCATGGTGCTGGACTGAACTCCCTCTGAGGTGCTGGGATGAGCGCCAGAGCTCAAACACTGATGCTTTTCAGTCCGTCCTTGTCAAAAGAAAATAGAAGTTCCAACTCGTATCAGAGGGAGAGAATTCTGAGCTAGTTGTAACTCTTACATTTTTTTATTTTTTTTCATAATATCTCTTTTTCTTGTATTATTTGTAATTTGATTCCCCACATTTATCATTTCAACTGAAGGATGCAGTTTCTGTGGAGTCCAGAAAACGTCAGCTTTCACCACTAAACTGTCTGAACCAAATGGATAAATAAGTCTGCGTTACGTTACATAATGTATTAGTGTCATATGTTTCCATTTACCTCAGTAAATCAATTACATTTAGTCTGTGCTAGCATATTTAATCATCAATCTATGTTTTACACACACTGTTTTATATATGATCTGTACTTTCCTCCTATTTTCTCCATTTTTTTTTTACATTTATCGTATTCGTTGTTGCTAATTACAACAATTTAATTGGTCTAAATGTGTGTTTAGTGTTGAATTGAAATGGGAAAGAACTGTGTTAATGCCACAAAAAGGTGAGGTTAAAAAAGTGGCTGACAAAAATAAATATATTATGGGGAGACTTGAAATGTCTGCATGAAGAAAATGTGAGTGATGTGTGTAAAAACCATCAAAAATAGAATCACTTCTGTGTTTTGGTTTGGTTTCTGGACTCTTTACCATATCACACTGTGCAGCGTGGGATTTAGCGTAACTGAGACAATCTAGATTGTCATCATTAGATGTCTGATAACCTGCCTCATAGTCTCAACAACTACATATCTCATGGGAGCTCCATTTCTTTTTTCCTTACCCCAAACATTCCCATTAAAATCTCTTAAATGGCAGAAAAACTATAAATCTCTGGTGGCTCACAGGCCAGAAATGGTCCTTGTGCAAATATTTTTTTTTCTCACCTCAGTCCACAAAACCCATCAATATAAGCCGGAGCCTGCCGGGGCAGCTAGAAGCGAATGAATCTGCCATAAGTTAGATTTTTGTCATGTTTTCACTCACCTTCGGACCTGGATGTTGTTGTATGATGGTCGTCGGTCAGCTGATTGCTCACATTGTCTATTATGTGAAGTGTGCATGCGCCTGTGTGATTTCCACAGGGAGCTCCGGTTTCCTCCCACAAACCAAAGACACGGTGGACTGGAGACTCAAAAACTGAATACGTTGTCTGTCTGTTTGTATATTTAGATGCATATATGTACTGTGAATGTATACAGTGCGTCTTATGATGGGCCTGTAACCTGTCCAGAGCGTACCCTGACTCTTGGCCAGTGCATGCTGAGAACGCCTCCAGCCCGCAGAACCATGCACAGCATAACCGAATAAAGAAAATCAATTGAAAACAGCACTTGGAACAAGTACGTCACCCACTGGTAACATATCTTCTTATTTTCTTCAGTGTAGTTTCTGAAACATGGATCTGTAGCAAGACACTGACACTGATTTAATTTTGAAATGCTGCTTCAATTAAAGCCAAAAATATAGCTAAGGCCCACCTATTCCTGCAAGACGAATTTTTGCAGCTCCGTGAAATTTTGTCGTCTCATGCTGAGCACATCAGAATGATAAATGTCCTCTGTGCTTTAATTTTTTGGATGCAGAAGAAGAGCCTAATCCACACTTAGTCTTTGACGGCAGTACAGTTTCAATGGTGTGTAGTAACATCTGTAATGTGACTTATTGTTGCCAGATGGCCAAAAAACTTGCTTTGTTCAAAGAAAGACAATGTGTGTGATAAAAGTGAAGATGATTGATGACTTTGACTTTGGGCCCATGAGGTTGAATATGTTTAAAGCCAGACTTCTTTTTATTTTTATATTAAAATGTAGTTGTCAGCGGGTCAAACCTCTTATGAAATATCTCTAAATGAATATGTATAAAGGTGCATTTTTTCATTTGACAAATCCTCATTATATATATGAATGTCCCTTTATACTGCAAATAGCTAAACTTTTAAATCTCTTTAACTGAGTCAATTAAGGGATTTTTATTGCACATTTCAAGTATTTGCCAAGGTTTTCCCTCATTAAGATGTCTTCAACACTTCGGTTTAATGTGAATTTTTGTTCCAAGTACATGTTGGTCAAAGTTCCTCACCTGTTTGTCAGTACATTTTGTGCCTGTGTCTCCTCTTGACCTTGTTCACCAGGAACCTGCTGCCCACATTGCTGTAGTTATTGCAGTGCCATCCAGTGATCTGGAGCCCATTTATCCATTAACATCATAATGCAAATCCTGGTCATTTCAACCATCAAAAACTGCTCCTTTTTCCATTAGTATTTTTATTTTGTTCAGGACACCTTAGCTGGAGCCCCTGCTCCGGAAAAAAGAGGAACACCTTTGTTGCTGATATATTAAGTCTGAGCTATGGTAAGTGCTTGTGCCTTTAAGCAATGAGAGGTTTTTTATACAGCATTTATATACAGCGTCTATACATACAACATTCACACCAACACGGGTGCTGTGGGCATGCCAGTCTACATACACCCTCCAATGGTTCTTGAAAGAAATAAAGGGCAGGTAAACAATGAGAGAAATACATACACGCATTAACAAGAGAATCCAGAAAGCACCAGGTTCAAGTTGAAAGGAAAAAAAAAAAAAAGAGCATGCATATAAATCTTTGGGAATGGCTTCTGTTTAAAACATATATGGTTTATTCTACATTTTTAGAAGCTATTTTCACCTTGTTTTTTTCTTTAAATGGAAAACACACACTAGGAGAGGAGAAGGGGGATGGAATGTGATGAAGAAAAATGTAAAAACACCCAGAACTAAAAAAACAACAACACTGAAGTAAGCACGAGAAATCACAATGTGATAGAAGAAACTGTTGCTTTTATCTCTACTTGAATTGAATACAATACAAATAGAAACTCAGAGTTCTTTCAAAGAGTGTAACTTGGTAATGTCACACTCTGAATGCTATTCCTAGTACACAGGCAATATCTAGTACATTCTAGTATACCAGTTGTTAAAGGTATTGTAAAACACACGTTAACCCCTTGCTGCCTGCTCTACAGGCCAGCGGTCATTTAATTCATACAATGGAGTTGATCAAACTTGGATTTCTAACATTTTCCACTGAGTGAGATCTGAAATCTTTTTGGTTCGGGTTCGTCTCTGAATTTCAATTTGTCCACTGAATGATATGCACATTAATAGTATGTATGTGAGAACACATTTGCAGCGTTAATGCTTTACTGGTCCCATGAATGATGTGCTGTGTGTGTGAGAGAGCATCACTATAGAGCGTTTTGCTGCAAGCTGCTGCACCAACCTTGAAGCTAAATATTGAAAAATGATATGTGGTGTTTGAGGTCCATGTCCACTAGAGTTGTGAAAGGAGTGTGTGGGTTAATGACGTCATTGTTGGGTGAGTGGGTGTGTGTGTGTGTGGGGGTCAGTGTTGTGGGGGGGCTGCTGGTCGAAACACACACTCTTACAAAACTTTCACACGCTCATTTACAAACACACGCTTCCTCGCAGAGGCGCTCGGGACGCTCTACTTCTTCCTGTAGTTGCCGAGCTGGATGGCGGAGCGGTCGAAGACGCAACGGAAGGTGACCGGCTGGACTTCCCAGTAGGACACGGGGTTGCTGAACAGGCTGATGCCAGAGTACATGGCCTTCTTGGTGTTGAACCCGGGAGGACAGAAGTCCTCTGTTCCCACAGCAGCAATCTTGTTGGCATGGAGGTAGACCACCTAGAGAAGGGATTAAAATAATGACAACATTCGGTCACTGCATGGCAATAATTTAGCTCCTGCAAAATAAAACGGATAAAGATGATAATAATATGTCTCAAAATGAGTAATGACTAGCTCAAGGATGTCAAACAGATTTATCTCTTCAGGTTGTTTAACTAAAAATAGAGGGGAAAACACTTCCTACATGATCCGCAGTTGACGCTGCCGGAGCACAGCTTTTAGATGTGCAGGAGAAACAATAGTATATAAACATAACATAAGCAATCACGCAGCTAACACTGTATTTTGAGCACAGTAGCCTTCGTCACGGTGAACTGAGGAGGATGAGAAAGCTCCTAGAAATAAGAACAAAAGGGAAAGGAAGTGCCACGAACTCACTTTGGACAGACAATATAAAGCTAATTACAGACAACAAAGCCACCAGATCCAAAAACTATACTAGACTGTACATGGAGAAAGGTCATCATGAATTACAGTCACCATATACAATAGGATATACAAATTAGAGCAGGCAAGGAACAAAAAGAAGAAAAGTATAAAAATGTGGAAAGATTGTAAAACGTAACACCTCATTAAATCCTTGTCTGGACAAAACAACTAAAATAAATACACCACAGAGCACCTGATGTCAGCGAGAACAACAGTCTGTAGAGGAAATCTGACCTTCTACTACTACAAAATTCATATTATTTAATTTTGTATTATTTTGTTTTCATATAAAACATCCCAAATATTAACCCTTTGAACCCCAAGCAGTTTCTGCTCCTGTCACAGTTTTACCCACTGTGGGTTCATTTTTTATTGCAATATACGTAAAGTCTTGTGCCTCTATGGAAAAAGCAACTGGATTATTTACTTTACATAAAAAATGTTCAAAAACATGGAATCAGCATGCCCAAAATGTTTCCAGATATTTTACTACTTAGATTTTTAATTAGTTTCCATCCTTGTCTCCCATCTGGTTTGTGTAAACACATCCTGCAGTTCAACCGAGTTTAGCCAACAAAAAAAAATTAACTTTTTTAAAAATGTAATTGTTGATCACAGGTCAGTCAGTAATGGTTATTTATGCTGAAGTTTTAATTGAGACATGTAAAACAAAGTCATTTTGATTGAATATTGCAATTAAAAGCTTATATTTAGTTATTTTTCCTCATAGAACCCAATGCCGCACATGATTGAACCACTGAAAAGTTGAAAATCTGATGATTCTTTCTGTTTTTCTTTCATTATTTTATTTATTTTAAAGCTAACATGCCTTTTGAACTAACCCACTGGTGGGGTTTTGAGGTTCCAAGAGTTAAACTGCTGGTTATTAAATTCAGACATTCTCACTTTCATATTTAAACCGTGTGTTTTTTGATGCATCCAGTTTAGTGCTAATTGTGCGTAACAGCTTGTTGAGAACTGCTTCTCCAAACTCTGGGTCGCTTCTTCCTATAATTTGGCTTCTTATGGCTGCTGACAACGACGCCGTTAAAACTTGGGTGTTCACAAGACGGCAGCAAAATGATGGATTACGGGTACGAATTGTTGCGGTTTATTAGGAGCTGCAGAAAATTACCCAAAAATCTAAGGTTTTATAGAGATAAGATTGATGCAGCAGTTGTTCTCTCTTGAGAACTAAAGTTAATGCCCTGGAATTAACTTTAGTTAATTCTCCTCCTGATGCCAAAATCTGCATCTACCGTAGTATGATAGGCTACCAACATTCTCCTCAGTAAACAAACTAAATGAATCCATGTGACTTTTGTTTTGGAAGCCTTGGATGACTTGTAATCGGGCAGCGTGAACCTAAACAGAACTAATGCAAAAATGCAACAAGTAAACTTCTTTGGTATGGTTTCGATCAGAGAAAATGAGCTCGTGTGTGATCGTAACCATGAGAAAATGAGCAGCGTAACTGTATTGTTCAGGGAGAGTTTATTTGCTGGAACTAAATGGCTGCAATAACAGCCTTCCTATGATCGTGTTGTGCGTTCAAACCAGGATCAATAACACAGTGATAAACACTTAGTGCTGTAAGTGTAATGAAAGCAGCATGTACCTGGATGTACTTGTGGTCGGGCAGGCCGGGAGGAACGCTGGTCAGAGCGTTGTTGTCCAGGTGCAGCTCCCTCAGGTGGGGGGCGTTGGCCAGTGTGCCGTTTTCCACAGAGCTGATGGCGTTGTAGCTCAGACCGAGCCTGCAAAGGAAAAAACAGCCAGGAGATGAGACACGTGTGGAGGAACATAGAGCACACTGCACAAAACAAAACTAGTGACATCAGTGCTCGTCTTCCGCTGCCAACATCATAAAATCATCGTTAGCTGATAAAAAAGTCATAAAAAAGCAAGTTCCCACACCTGACACTTTCCCACACAGTTACTTAATTATGAGCAAATGGAAAGTAAACACCATCATATCCTCATCACCATTACTGTGGTTGCATCAAAGCCCTCTTTGTTCTGGTTGGCATTCGGTCTTTGGCACAACATAAGCAGTGATCTTATAAACACATTGTATTCAAATATTTCAAACTGTCTGGATGTCTTTGTTCATCTAAAAACTATTGTTTACAGTCTTAGGTGTTGCTGGACAGATAAAACAACAGAAAAAAACCCAGCAATATCAGATTGACACTGTAAAAAAGCAACTTTTTTTAAAAACAGTTTTTAAATGTAATTTTTTTTAACAGTTTACTGTTATTTTACAGAATTTGTCTATTTTCTTAAATACAAGTAATGAGTAAAATCACAGGGAAAAAAACATATTGTTTTACATGTTCACCCGAAAGAACCTAAACCTACTGTAAAAATGTCCACATCAAAAATCTGTATTTAAAAAAAAAAAAGTAATTTGTTCTATTACAATGTTTGACCTTAAAATTACAATGTTTTACTGTATTAAAAGTAGAAAAAAACACTATTTACAGATATTTGCCATTATTTGAAAGAAAAACTATATATATTAAGGACTGAAGAATGCTTATTTTACTATTTTTTCCTGTTTTATCTAATTAGATGATGTCTAGTAAAATCACAGAAACAAACTGTAAAAAATATCCACATCAGAAATCTGGATTTTTTTTTGGGCCTTTTATAGCTTTTATTAGATAGGATAGTGGATAGAGTCGGAAACAGGAAAGAGTGGGGAAGGACATGTGGTAAACGCCCGAGGTCGGAATCGAACCTGCGACAGCCGCTACCCCTTAGCACTTGGGTCACGCGACATAACCGTTAGGCTATTGGGGCGCCCAGAAATCTGGATTTTTAAATAGTAATTTGTTCTGTCACAATGGCAAACAAAAAACTACACTATTTTATTTTTTACTGGATTTAAATCAGCTAAAAATAGCATTATTTTACAGATACTTTTCTAGCACTTTTACCCTTGCTGCCAGATTTTCACTGTATTTTTACGAGATATATTTTTACAGTGTAGCGTTCCAGGTAAAGCTAACACATGCAAAACCAGAGAACAAATTCATAAGACCACATGAAAGGCTAAAAGACAAACATGAAATGGGAGAAAATAAAAGAAAAAGGGATGTGTCGCTGTCAGTATGACTTTGCTGACTTTATGATTTTCTACCTGAGCTATGTTAGTATGTCACAGCTGAGCATTTAAGTGGTTATTAAAAAGTTTAAAAAAAGACGAAAACACGACTGAAGGGAATCTTGGCTGCTTGTGATCTCAGTAGCTGCTTTACCCTTGCTTAAAAGCTAGAGTGCGGGACTTTTACATATAAATGAACGTCCGTTACATTTAAGCCAAATTAATTTGCGCAATGCTGAATGAGCCTATCAGCACCAAATAAACTTCTTTGTGTTTTGCACTATACCAGAGTTCAAAAAAGAAAAGTGATTAACTGCGATGGACACAAACACGCTTAGACAATGATCATGTAATTACTCTCACTACCAGATGGGGGAGACAAAATAAAAAATAAATCGCAACATGGATTAAAGTTTTAATAAAAGAGAATCATAATCCTTCTTACTTGGCCAGGTTCTTCATGCCTTTGAGGCTCTCAGGTGACAGCTTGGTGATCTTGTTTCCATCCAGGTGAAGCTCAGACAGAGAGCTGGGCAGACCTGCCAACACACAAGACGAGGATCACTAATTGAAAACAAAGTGATGACTTCAGACACGACTACCCTCTTGCCTATATGACATTATAAAACCACTTTTCCATCTTTTGCAACCTTAAAGTGCAGCTCAGCAATCAAAGAGTACCTATTTCTAAGTCAATCAGATCCAAAGGCTTCTCATTATATGTATCATTTCACTAAATACTTCAGACATATTCCCACTTTGAGGTCGGGTAGTTTTGAATTACTAAGCAGCACAGTGTGTTTTTTTTCAGTTTCACACCGAGTCCATTGTTTCACTGCAGGCCGACAATAAATCATGCATTCTTTTGACAGAGGATGGTTGTTTTTGGCTCAGCTTCACTGGATATGACTCAGATTAAGCCAAATCCTCTATTAGGAATTATTTGTGGAAACAGACATGAGAGTTGTACCTTTGGGAATCTCCGTGATATTAGTGTCTGCGATGCGAATGTAAGAGGCCCTTTTCAGGTCAGCGAAAGCATTCGCCTCGACTCCTGCACCCTTCAGAGGGTTGGACCCAAGCTCTGAAAAGAAAGGAATGAAGAAACAAATGAGGCCACATAAACAGAGAGAGAGAGAACAGCAGTAATGGATCACATCTATGAAGTTAATTCCTCTCCTGGTGTGTTACGGGAACAAAGAGCTGACTTATGAGTAAAAGTCTTTGGCAAGAAAAGAACTTGTGCTTGCAAAGTGGTGTTTCTCCACACCAGATTTCCCCTTCGTCACGGTGGGATCATAACTCTCGTATCGTTGCATTTTAAGTGATTGATTCCACACTTGGAGCTTGAGTTGATCAATGGCAGAATGACGCTTTGATTTTGTGGAACAGGAAATTTTTACGAGGTGGAGATGAGTCGTCTGACTGAGAACTAAGTGATGCACAAACACTATGAAATACAATAGTTTCCTGAAGACTGTCGGACTGGTTAACAAGCAAGTTTGTTTCTTTTTAAATTAAAATCAGCCCAACTAATGATTCCCATTGGAGTCCTTACTGAAACACTTTACAGTAAAGTCAGCTGCCTTTTAACACCGCTCAAGTGTGAACAGTTAATCAATTTCAAATTAAAATTGCAGTTTGAAACAATGCAATTAGCAATATATGAGGTGTGGCTATCAAATAAATAGACACATGCTATAATTTCATTTTTATTAGCTGAAACTTGTAGTTATTCATGATTTCTCAACTGATCAATGTATACTACGAGGTTCAGACATGCTTGTGGTTTAACTGACATATTAAGCTCAGTCTCATGACTTAACAGTAACAACTTGTATATTTTCAAAAATGTCTGATCCAAAGTTTAAACTGTTGTGTCAAGTTTTACAAATTCATTCAAATCAAGTCGCAAGATCTGCCAGACAATT
>OMNN01027942.1:0-22877 GCA_900302755.1 Chromis chromis
ACCTCCCCCCTCCTTCTCAACTCCCTCACCCGCTCTCCTCCTAAATCACCAGAATGCCCTCCTTCAAGCAGAACAGGAGGGACTATTGATGGCAGCCCCGTCCCCCCCACTCTCATTCCCCAGAACTCCCCCACCAACACAGAGGACACCCCGGTACTAAAAGTGTGTCACAACAATGGGCCAGAGGAGGAATTATTCCGGGCTCAGCCACTTTTAACACAACCGCATTCTGACCCGCGGCAGACTTACATTGTTATGGCTGCATTCACAACGTGTGCCAGTTCGGCTCTTTTGTCGCGTGTGAGTAAAACGCAAAGTTGTCGCTCTCAGAATAATAATGGTACGAGGAAGGCACATGCCCATCACTCCGCCATGGTCTTGTGGCCAGGGCTTGGTCAAATCTAATTATTTACAATATTCCTATAATATCATCACAGGCATAGCTCTCCTATAAAATGCCTCGTCTGTAAATTGTCTTCCTATTACCCTAATTTTGCCAAATATTTCCGTTCCAGGGCTTATGACTTTGCTTTTTTTCTGATGTAATTTCTCTGCTCTTTGCGCGAACAAAGCGCAATTACGCACAGCATACCTCCTGTCTCTGCTTGGCCCACGAGCAAGTTTAGTCAGCTTTAGGTTGGAGACATGGCTAATGCCAAATATACCCTCGAGTTATTGTGTTTACTGAAAAACAAAACAAAACAAACAGAAAACAAAACCGCTGTGTGACATAATGACCATAATATCCCCTTAGTTTTCTTTTGGTGCTGTATAATATTATTTATCTATGTCCCTCCTCTGCTCCCTTTCGCAATTCTAATCTCCTTAAATGTATTTAGATCTTCACAGCAAAAGGCTCGTGAGTGTCCTCAGTGAAACTTAATAAGAAAAACAGTTCAGTTCTTATTTAATTGCAACTCTATCAGATATATTCTCTCACGCACCAAGGGTTGAGGCATGGCGGGTGCTCTGACTTCCACCCAGCTGACCCCCACGTGTGTCTTTTCACAAACCTCCTCCTCCTCTTCTGGCTGCATAATAATGCTTTATGGAAGCCTACATCTCCTGATCCGACCAAATTACCATCCTGCACACTCAAAGTGTCGCTTAGAGAGCAAACAACTGGGCAAGCGGAGCTTTATGAGAGCAGCACCAGGGCCATCTGGCCTGAGCCTCAGACAACCCAAACCTACAATTACCATCTATTCAGTCCCTGCCGCCCCCGGCCGAGAGTCACCAAGTGAGAATTAGCCCCAGTTCATGTCAGATAAAATCTAATATCCTCATCATGTTGCTGTTTTCTAAAGTAGACTTGTATGAGTTCACTATTCAGTAGTAATGAGGGAGAATCGGTGCGCACTGGACTTTATTTGGATGTGTCAGAGCTGCTGTTATTTTTCAGTGAAAAAGTAAGAAAGGGGAGGGAACCCGCACAAAGAGCAGACAGGCAGATAAGTCTTTTTATAGCATGCAATAATCCATGTCGCGCTGCTAAATGTGTTAAAGTTCACATCACAGAACACATTTCTATACTACATCCTCATCAGTGTGTCACAGCATCCACAAGCCCATTTTAAAGGTTCCCCAGATTCCATTTTCCCCAAATCATTCACAAAGTAATGGGTCGCGCTGCGCAGACTTATATTCTCAATAAGCTCCATTTGGAGTGCGAGCCATATCTGATAACCGCCGCGCTGATTGGTTTCAACAGAGCAAATTATCTGGGGCCGGCATCTTTGAGAGGATGCGTCTCTGTGATGGATTTTATCTGCATTTTAAATTCCTATGTGTGACCCGTGGGAACAGGCTCTCTGCACCGCCATCTGTCTCTGAGCAAACACATGGACATCGGCTCCCGTGCTGATACACAAACTGATGCTGAGTGACTCAACAAGGGCACAGAGTCCACACCGTCCACCGTTTAAAGAGCCTCATTTTAGGTGCTTTATGCTGCTTTGTGCCTTTCACAGAAGGGTGCTGAATGTTTGGATCTAAAGCCATGACAAAGTTCCTGCACCAAAACACAACTCAGTCCAGGGCCGTAGCTACACTCTGACCACTAGTTCATGTCCTTTTGATTTGGATGAGTGATGGTGGATTTTCTACTATTCCTTAAGGCATTCTGTGACAGAGAATCAAAGTGTTGGTGTGACTTGAGTTCAGGTTTGCTCACAGAAACAGAGCTCATGAAGACACACTAATTTATATACTCTCTACCATAATTCACGATGTAAGTGACAAAGTTTGCCTCACTAAACTACATTTTTGTATGTTTTATGACTTTAAGCGCTTGTAAGCGATACAGCCCTAGTTTGATAAAGCCGATTACGCATCAACAGAACGCGCCACAGTGTGGTGCCTCTCACAGGAGCAGACGTGGTCCCCTGGCATGTCTACAATAGCATAAAAGAATCCCGTAACATATAACAACGTTAGCCACAGGCCGGTGCCCTGCAAATGCAGTTCTCCATCCTGCTGGTGAGGTGCTGACGGCGCCCTAATGGCATTGCTTAAATCGGGAATGCGCACAAATCACATTTCCTCTGCCAAAGAGAAAAAAGAATAAAGGAGGGGGGGGGGGGAAAGAAAAGCTCGACACGTTACACAGATTTCAAGTTTCTTTAATCCCAACAGAGCTCCTGCTGCAGAGCTGCACCGGGGGAATGTTCTGTGTCATACTAATCCACCTCATCTTTAACAGCCAAACAGATGCAGTGTGAATTATTAGGAAACTTTCCATCAGCAGATAATAATCTGAAGACGTAGTTGATGATTCAGTTGTAATATTTCTAAATGCCAATGCTCTGGTTCAGTAAACTTAACGTTCAGCAACAACACTAATTTATTCTTGTTTCAATTGATCTTCTTCGTGAGAAGACAGAAGGGGCTGCTGTGTCATCCCAGGCAGCTCATATGGCCAGTTGGAGGGAAGATGACCGGGTGGGTGATGGGATGGATGCAGAGATTCTGCCCTCGGGGACCATAAAATCACTGAAAGGAGTTTGGTGAGGGGTGTGGGGCTGCAGGATGAGGGGATCAGCAACTTTGTCATTGAAATGAAGCAGGGGATCCCCATGACAAAGGCAGCATAGCAGGTGGAGAGAGGGCGGCGCAGGGGGCCCTTCCAAACCACCCCCTCAGGAGACTCCATGCGCACCAGGAGTGGTGGTGGTGGTGGTGATGGGGTTTCTATCGTGTGTGCCTTTTGGGAACGTGAGAATGCATTTGCTCCCTCTGTTTCTATTTCACTGTCTGATCTCTGTCTTGTTTCAATTTTAGATGTCAGGGAAGAGTTAAAACAAGCCTACATGAAATGTGAAAATATGACCATCATCCTTACGATGATAAGCGCTATGTGATGCCATATGTTGTAAATATGCGCTATATAAATAAAACTGACTTGAATTGAATCCGTGGATAATTAGTAACAAGAGAAAAAAACTGAAAAAAGACAGCAGTGTTAGCAGCAGTGTTAGCAGCAGTGCCACAGTATTCAATAACAGCTCAGTTAAAACAACACTTATAGATTCATTTAGATTCCAGATATTCAGCATTTCTCTCCCATCAGACGGGGGGGAGTCTCGGCGTGCGTCGGGGGTCGGGAGGATTGTAAAGGCACGCGAGCATCTGCCACTACCTCATTACCATGCTGTTAGCTCGCACGACGGAAAGGATTTGGGCTGGGAGGAGAAAGGAGTCAGGATCTCCTCCACCCCCCAGCCTGGCCGGAGATGACACATCACCAAGCCTACATGTGAATGTGATGCACCACCAGCTGATCACTGTGACAATATGTTGTGTGACTCACTCTAAATTAAAGCGTTTACAACAAATAAGAACATCGTCACAGAATTGAAGGAAAAACCCATCCTTGCAGGCCCATATAAGTCTTCATTTACACCTGTAAACATGTCCTTCCAAAGCTTTCCACCACATGTTGGAAACTGGATTTGCTCTCATTTAGACACTAAAAACCTGGAGAGTTGCAACACTGATGTTAGGTGATAAAGTCTGGCTCAGAGCCAGCATTTCAGTAGATGGAGCTGAGGTCAGTGCTCTGTGCAGGCCAGCCAAGTTCTTCCTCAACAACTGAGGAAACATGCATGAGGGTCATGAGGGGGGAACTTAACACAAAGCTGCAAGCACATTATTGTCTGCAACATTGAACGCTGTATCTTTCAACTTCCCCCTCATCATAACTCAAGCTCTGACATAGGAAATAAATAAACAACCTAAATCAAACTTATGTGTCGTCCACATACTTTAGAGATCATAGTGGAATTACTGAAGTCATTAGACGTTACAAGAAGAATTCTACATATAAATGATCCTAAATACCACACGAACAAAACAACACAATACATTTTTTCAGAAACTGTTTTTCCAAAGTAAAATATTTAACTTTAAAGGAATACTTTACCATTTTTTCTGCCCTTATGCACAAACCTGATAGTATGGAACCTGGCAGCCTCACCGTGTTCACTGCTCCACAGTGTAGTTCTCCATAAAGCCACAAATTGTCATTTTTACATTTCAGTGTAATAAATAGTGCACTTTAGACAGAGCCAGACGAGCTGTTTCCCCCTGCTTCCAGTCTTAATGCTAAGCTAAGCTAATCACCTGCGGGCTCTGCTCCATGCCTAATGCTCAGACATGAGATCCTGTTTTTGCCGCAATCTGAGAAAGAAACTGAATAAGCACATTTATTTAACAGTAGAACTGCTTCTGTAAAGGCAGACATCACACTACCTGTACATAAGTAGGTGCACCTACTCTTCTCTTTAGGAGAGCCGTGATGTTGACTGTATTTCAGGAGTTGTTTTGTGATGAAAACTTGCAAGTTTTACTTTTTCTTTTTTTGTTGCATTCCCTGCCTACACTGTCTTTCACTACTTCAGGTAGTAATTACATAGCCAGAGAGGGAATCCTTGTTAAGTTGTGACAGTGAAGACAAGATGTTGAAAAATTCGGCACAGAGAAAGACGACAGCTTGTATGGTGACAGATGTGCAACTGTGCAAGCTGCAAATTGGATTTTTTTCTTTTTTATTTCTATCAGTCATTGTTAAACATAGGTGCAAAACGTTGCACTTTGATCAGAGAGGTGTCACATGCTGGTGCCTTACTATCAAACCCGTAGCTGTGCAGAAGCCAGCTCAGCATGAAGTCATGTTGTTTCTATCTGCAGGTATCCACAGGAATAACAGCAGCACCAGCACTCTGGTTTGAATAGGACTGCTCCGTTCTAATGAGGGCTAAACTAAATGCATTCAAGGATATTTTAGGTAGTAGTGCACTTTAGTTTCATGTCTTGAGCTTGGCGATTTGCACTGTTCTGTTTAAACATGATAATGCCCCCAGAGCTCCAGAACGCCATAAGAAAAAAAAATTGCAATGGAGCCCACCCGGACACAATGAGACAAGATACGATGGCATCAAGCTATAGTACATTTCAAAAAATCTATTTTTCTTCTGAGCATCGTGTGCTGTAAGATAGCTGAAGCTGTTGAATGTCTCTGATTTTATCGTGAGCCCATCTGTTGGCCGTGAACTACAAGCAAATGCTTTTGCTGTTGTCGGGTGTTTAACGATGGAAAATGCTAGCATAGTTCTGAAACTTTCAAAAAGTGGAACCCCCAACTGGGGAGATTTTGACAGGGAATCTTTCATTTAATCTGTGATGTTTAGTGCGTACAGAAACTTTGGTTCCCCAACTTTAGCCTTTAATGCCGCAATAGCTCTCAGGCAGCTTCAGCACCCTGGTAACATTGCACCAAGTCTGGGGAGAATTGCTGACTTAAGGCTGATTTATACTGTACTTGTGCATAGAATCTACACTGAGCATTCATGCTGCATCTGTCCTGCGCTGGTGTGTCTGCATTGGTCTGCAATTACACCAGCAAAACACTACATAGCAATGGGGTTTCTCTGCCACTGTGTTGAGCTTCTTCATGTACTTCAAGTAATGACAAATGAAACTAAGCAGATCATGTTGGAGTTGGAACTAATAATTGTTGAACATCAGATACTGAAATTACTGAATTTACTGAATCTATCTGAAAAGAGAGAAGATGTTGGAAGAGATGGTCTTTACCTGTCTAGTCCTAGTCCCTGCCTAGTCTAGACAGGGACTGGTAGAGCTATGAAAGTGAGAAAACATTGGCACAACACTGGCACTGTTTGCATTATGAGCCCACTAGATACAGTTACACTCTACATGTTGTATTTTGTTTCATTGAAGAATTATATTTAAATATGCTGTCCATAGACAGACCAAGTAAACCAGTCACAGTTGTTACGGCCTGTGGATAAACTCAGATAAACTCTGATGTCCTGTCCCACAAGCTTAGTTGTTAAGTTGAAGCCACAGCCACACCGACCAACACACCACCACACAACCCCAGAACTTTACTAAGTCCCTGTTTCCTTCAGTGGAAATGCAGATGTAGGAACTGAGTCGCTCATTTTTAAAGAAGAATCTTTTTTTTTTTGAGGGAACTCTCCTGTGGTGAAAATGCAACTTTTGATATAGTATATTATTTTTGCACAAGAATAACACTATTTTTTAATGTTGTAATACTATATCAAAACACGTTATTTGTTGATGGCTTTGTCACTGTTGTTGTTAAATTTAACATATGCTCAAGCAACTGCTGACGCCGACTGCTTCCTCACTTTACAATAAAAAAAAAGGAATTTGTAATACATCTGTATTTAAACAACTGAGATACTGTGACACAGAAAAAAAAATGGCCATAGTACCAAGATATCTTTGCCAACACTCCATGTGACAATGTTAAGTTGTTTTTCTCTACTGCATACATCACAAAAGTAGTAATGCAGTATACTGTATGCATATACTAAGGCAGATGGTACACTTTAAATAGCAATTAGCCCAAACATCAACATCGTTTTCATGTGTGCGTCTACATGTCGGTGTACAGAGGACAGTGTATCATTAGATTAAATGCTGTAGGCCTCTGTCACATGAACAGTGAAAAACACAGACAGACGGATTCCTCATGTAAATTTAGCATCAGTTGTAATTACTGCATTGTTTACATCACATGTCGTGGCATTCATGCTGAGCTGTTCTCATGCTGTAACGCCTGTTAGCCTTTCTCTGCAGCAGAAAAGCTTGTTTGCTCTCCGCTTGTCTCTGATCAGCTCTGATTGTCTTCGCTGGGATTGCCAACCCATCCATAAAGCCCCTGCCTCAACCTGGGGTGCAGTCTTGTTAAAAGCCCCCCAGGACTCCATTCACTTTTGGAGGCTCTGAAGGAGCTCCTTGACTTGGTAATGGGATCTCTGAGCTTCATACAAGGCCCTGGTCTTGTTAGGTATGTGCCGTGCGCCACGGCCATTTACTTTGCTGACTCCCTCTGAGCTTTAAAAAGATGCTTTCAGATGTCCTGTTTTGCCATGAAGAGCAGCTCTCACAAAGTAACTACACAGTGTCAAATGGTCCCTAGACACGCAGCAATGATTTTTCCTCTGAAAAGCAAAATAAAATACTCTACATTTCTACAGAAGGACTTATAGAAAGACACATTTTTGGGCTCAATTTGTGGAGAAGTTACAACTATGCTGTTGTGGAAGTTGTTTCACACATGAAATATTAATGAACTTCAAAAATCAGGAGCATTTCGTCAATACTCTCTGCAAGCAGCAAGTTGTCATCGACCCTGCTCTGTAAATTAGAGCAGTGCTGACAAACACCACAAAGGTATCCGTCTGCGAATACTCTGCCGGCTGGTTTTGTCTGCCACAAAGGCTAATTGACTTCTCTGGCTCACCTCAAAAGACTTGCGGTAGTCTTACATTTCATGCACGAACAGCGCAGGCCTGTTTAGGATGATCACAGGCACCTTTACACTGGGGGCCTTCCCTGCATTCATGTTATGACAGAGCCAAACCCCCTCTCTCTGACGGACACACGTCTGGCATATGCTGCCCTGATACCTGATCACTTGTTTTTGAAGCAGCACAATAGCCTGTCCAGGTTTACGCCCTCTTTTCATATCTTAGCACTGGGAGATTATAGTCGAGCCAGTTGTTGTCCCAGTGTAACTTCTAAACCTTCAAATGGTTTCTTTTTGTATCATTCATGGAACCACACCCCTCATTTTACCTCTTTCTCTTCATCTTCAAAAGGAGTATCTGCCAGATGCTGAGCAAACATCTTTTTTATTTCATTTTGGTCACATTTCAAACCTGTTCTCTCTGCTTATCTACACAAACTAGCAAAGTGCCTCTTCAGTTAACAAAGTCTTTGCTTTTGTGTCGATCATAAAACTCTCCAGGTTAACCAGGTTGTAGCAGAGGCAGCTCCTCTTTGCGTGGGTCACTAAAATTGTAGATTGCCCACAGCCTTGGAGAGTGTTAACTCATTAGGCTCACCGATACAATACTGTCTGTTTTCAGACTGTCTCAGAGTTGTGGCTGACGCATGCTAGCAGGACAATAGAGGGACGACAGCCGCAGAAAAGGAGTTTTTCTGTGGCGACCCCAGTGTCGGAGGGGGAGAGTGGAGCGAACAAAGGCCTCCTATGTGGCGCTAGTTGAATGTTTACCACGTGCAAGGCCAATCGGTGACATATTTTGGGGAGTGCTCATTCATTAGACTCAAGATTTACTACCCCCCAGCCGCCCACCAGCCCCCACGTCTTCTCTTGTGTTTGTCTTGGCAGATGTGAAGCAGGCGCTTGCCTTTCTGTCCCTCTTTTTTCTTGGAGGGGGGGGTTATAGGATCTTTATCACTAAAGTGACACGTGTTCTTAATTTTGGGGCCATTTTCATGGAAACGCTACAGGATCTGTTTTTGCATCGGGCTAGATGCTCTTCCTTCTATGTGATATTCATTTTGGAGTGGTCAGAGGCACCCTTTTTCCTCTAGTTTCATTTTTTGTCTAAAATTCCTTCACTTAATGGCTCTTTGTGCACAATTCCCCTTCGCTGTTTGCTGAAATTTCATCAGCATGGCATTGCAGGGGCAATCAGCCGGTTATTAAACTGTAAACGGATTACTTAATGCACAAATGTAATTAGCAAGCATCTCATTTATTACAACAGAACTAATAAGCTGATGCAATAACAATGATATTTTCCATTTTAATGATTTTTTAAATTGTTGTTATATTGCAATTAGATGCAAGACCAACTGTAAAGTGGGAGGCAGTCATCAGATTTGTTTTTCATTAATAGCTATTACCTTAGCAACTTCACAGGCAAACACATTTCCCAATGAGTACTTGGGTGCACCACAAAGCTTTGGTAATAACTGTCTGCTGTAGTACCCCACACAGACACCAATAGTCTCTAGAATGCTTCACAGTAACTGGCTATTGCAGGCAATCCAGTGCTATTAGTTATCACTGCAGGATTTTGTTTTACGGCCTTAATTAAAAGGTCCAGACAGTGAAAACAGCAGTTGTGTTTATCATGGTGGCCCAAGGGGAAGGGGGTACTAAAGGGTGTACTTATTACACGGCCCATAACCAGGCTAGTCCTAATGATTCTCAGACCCATGCACTTTATCTAAACACATTCCAGGTTGGGCCTGGGGAGGAAACGGCAAGGGCCTCATCTAGTGAACCTTAAAGGCTTTAGCATTTAACTAGCTAATGACCTCGGCATGATCCTACGTTTTGTTTGACCTCCATTAAAGACAGAGTTTCGAAGGAAATTCAGCTCTA
Organism: Chromis chromis; assembly: GCA_900302755.1. Lineage (NCBI taxonomy): Eukaryota > Metazoa > Chordata > Actinopteri > Pomacentridae > Chromis > Chromis chromis. The sequence continues at coordinate 9,695 of OMNN01027942.1, forward strand.
AGTCAGATAATCCAAGAGAAAATCTCTTCAATCAAACACAATCCATGAGTCTCTTGTGGCGCATGCTGAGCCAAACAGCAAAAGCCATTTCTTCCCTAAAACACGACAGAGTTGGGCTTGTAGAAACAACTGTAAGTGTATATTTGTTCGAGCTGGTTCTCCAATCCACCAGTTGGTTTGAGTCACTAAAAGAAATAGACAGGGGAGATGCACAAGTGGAGGCAGTACAAGTTTTTGGAAGTGTAGCTGGGATGAGAAAGCCCCAGAGTGGGGCTGTGGCACGGTGTAAAAATGAAAAGTAAACAAGATTTTCTGACAGCTAAAGAGTCTCCTGGCATCAACTGAGCTCATGTTCTCCAGACACTCCCAGCTACTGAGAGAAGTGTACAGGCAGCCGCAGGGCACAGCGACAGGGGCCTGCAATGTAATGTGTGTGTGTTTGTGTGTGTTTGTGTAAAATCACATGAGTGAAATGTGGGCCAGAGCCCGCGCTATGCCAGGGGCCAGTACCTGTGTGTTGATGAGGTGGGACACATTAAAAGCAGCCACTGATTCACATTAGGAGCCGCAAACACTTAGTGGCATGTTCCTTCCTGAATCATTCATAAGCAACTTAACGCATACATTCAAAAGAAGCCCCAAATGTGGGGGTGGAGACGGAGAGGGAGATGATTTGCATTAGGAAAAGTTGAAATGTCAGACGGCCGAGGAGCATTTGTGTGGTGAGCTTCTTGTACATACAGGACTGACTTTAAACATGATAATGCCCACACATGTTAATAGTCAGGCTAATTGACTATTAATTTGAATCAGAGTGTTGCATGGGATAAAAATAACTTGGAGAAAACACCCTAATGATCTGATTTGGTGTGTTGGGTGTTCTTTTTCTCCCTGCTTCTACCTGCTGCTCTTCCTCTTCTTCCCCATTCATCCCAGTGGGTTTGTTAATGAAAACTTAAGACTCAAACAAATCCAATACTCCCAAGAGGGATTCTGGGCTGGGGTAGGCTGGAGAAAGAGAGCGAGCTGCACCAGAAGCATCTCTTTGCCTAGCTGTATTTAAGCTAATGAAAGAGCTTCCTAATTACTTTGCCAGCGTTGATTTCCATGAGAAAGCTCCAGTCATCAGTCACGACACCTTATTCATTAGTCTTGCCTAAAGGACAGCCCCTCCCTTGCTGCACGACCCCCCAACCCCTCTACTGCTTTCATTTTTGTCTCCTCTTCATCACTCCTTGCTTTTCCTTCTATTATAACAAGCCACCTCGTTTTTTTGGAGTGACAAAAGGGGGAGATGTGTAACAAAGAGAGTAGCAGCACTTTAGCAGGACCACCATTTTCATATACCACAGCCCGATGCAGACGTCCTCCCATGTTACTATGACCCTTATTTCATATCTTTGATACCAAAATAATTTGGGCATTTTTGGAACTCACTGATTTACACTGATAAACTTACTTTGGGACTTGCAGTTAAAGTTAATTTTGAGGATGTAGCGTGATAGTGCAATGTGGAGGGAGCAGATATATATATATCTACATATATATATATCTGCTCCGACCACACGGTTGTCAGTTGTGAGAGGAAGAAAGGCACAGTTGGTCCAGGATCTCTCTCTGCCAGAGAGTGACGGCATATTGACAGTGGACACAAAACTTGTTTTTCATTGGGTTGTTCTGAATTGTTTAGCAAGTTTGAATGATGAAATTCTTCTGACCATATCAGAAACTAAATCTACATCCTGAAAGCATGACTGAAAGCAAGGATCAGCTTTAACCACAAAATACTTACACATTCTGTTTGTCTGAAAATGAGTAAACTTGAGACAAATGAGTTATGAAGAGATGATTGACATATAAAGAAATGACCACCTATGAACATGTTCACAAGTTATTGAGTTTGATTTCAGACCATCAATTCAACTGCATGTTTTTTTTTTCTTCCAAAATCTGAAATGCTGTTTAAAAAACATGTATAGTCATTTTAGTCTTATTTGACTCTACCCTGTTGTGTGGTGAGGTGCAGCTGTTCATCTGCTGGTACGTGTGGCCCTCAGCCTTCACTACTTACTGGACAAGGTTATGTGTTTTTTTTTTTTTTTCCAGCTGGTTTAATGAATAGCTGCGAGGAGATGCAGATGGACGGCAGCCTAAATCAGACAATCTGCTGATACTTGACAGCAGGCACTGCTCAGTGCCGCAACATGCTGTTACATATCTACAGATGTCCACCAATCTCCCCCACCCCCATTCCACCACCCCCAGCCTGGTGCGTTCTGTCGTGGTCTCTCTCCCACTGAGGGATAAGTGTCAGTGTGGCGGGATGTACAGATGCTGATCTGTCATTGTTAGAGGCCAGGCGAGAGTCCATGGTAATAAGCTTTCTCCTCCCAGCCCCCCGCTCCCAGCCACATGACTTTTTTGTGGGGGGCTCAGGCCCTTTTGTCACGCCACAGGTGACCCCTGACCCTTTCGCCTCCACCAGGGACACACACACACACATAGTTAAACCCTAGCTCACACTTTCTCATAAGTCGTGTGCAGCTTCACCCACCTGCAGACACACTTTCACACAAAGACACTTGTGCGCTGACATTGATTCAACCCTCTGCCTGTTTTGCTGGGAACTCTTTGTGGGAGGTGAAGCCTCCTGCAGGTCATTAGCGCACAGTGTGCTAAGATTAAGAGAGCCTCCTTCCTTAATTAAGAGTAAAAGAAAGAGGAGCGACACAGGGGATAGATAGAAATCAGGCAGAGAAAGAAAAGAGAGATGCATTGCTAGAATCACTAGGGTTTAGACTGCAGAATACTGCTGTACCTCTCACGTTAACTTTCTCCAAAATGAGCCTGTATCCATCACTGTCTGATCGAGGTTGCCTGTAAGACACACACTATTTAGTGTTATTGTATTTCCACCCCCCATTAGCATTAACATTTAAACAGCTTCCTGAGGTAGATCACTTCATACATTATCTTATAGCCAGTAACCAAACCAAGAACTTTTTCTTGCCTCTGTATTATCAAGGGGGAATTTTAGCAGAGCGTTGTTTAAAGTAGTTTTTTTTTTTCTTTTCAAATGAATGATGAGCTTTTCCTCTTCTGTTTCAGAAGCAAAGTAACTTTACCCCACAGTATGAGGATACAGAGGGAGCCTAAGTGGTTTGTTTTCCACTGTGAGCCCACCTCATCGCCTGGATTTGAACACATTATACAGAACACCCCACAAAGTACTGAGGGAGGGTTGATGGCGGTGGAAAAACGAGTTAGAATCGGAAATGTAAGAAAAGATGAAAGTGGGGAATTTATCGGGATGAATATTGATGTGGAGTCTATTTGGAAATTACCCTACTTTCTCTACATCAAACCAGGAAAAAAACAATACTGACCTCCTTTTTACCTTCTCTTCCTCTCTCAAAGTCAGAAGAAGTATCAGGGAGATGAAACAATAAAACCTATAAATCTTATTTACGGTATTGCCAGTTTTTTTGTGTAATCAAAAATAAATAAAATCAGTCCAGTCATCTGAGTTCATAATTTCAGAGATAAAACTGAAGGATTTCCAAATAGCTGCAGGAAGTCATTGCTACTGTATAATAATATGTAAAATGTCCCTGTGTGCTGATTTAGTTTTGCTGTTCATGTTATCTGTTTGTGTAAAGAGAGGCTGGAGATTCATGACACAACAGAGAGTCCATGCAGAGACAGGTCATGGTAGAATTAAAGGCTTGTGTAAAGTAGCACTGAATGTCCTTAGCTTGAAATAAAGATTTCTGAGGCACTAAATGGATTGTTGAAGGCCCTGTTAATCCTTGCAGTGCTATTCAAAAATGACAAACTGGAGCCGGTTCTCCTGGGTGTCCACAGCTATTTATAACTGTCATTCTGGTGACCATTTTTGTGAGAGCGAACCAGACACAGCTTGGAATAGGATGGCACAGAGGCGGAACTCCATCAGTAGGAGGAATACAGAAGGAGCAGGTGGAGCCAGGGTGAGCTTCACTTAACACCGACCACCTGAGCTGCTCGCATAAACACACACTAAGTTATTGATATGACTGATATGGTCATCACACTGTTTGTGCAAAATCTCATCTTCTAATTTCAGGAAATTACATTTTCCGGTAACCTTTTTAAATGTTACAGAAACAGAAGAGCAGGTTTTTGACAACACTGAGAACTGAAAAGCTTGTCTGCCTTTTTTTTTTTTTTTTTTTATACCCCTAATCCTCCCTTCATGTAGGGTTGGGGTTACACAAGGTGGAGGGAATTGGTCAGGTAAGTAACATATATAACAAGGGAAAACTTTGAATTATTTAATCATATGGGGAATGTAAGAGTGCAGCAGTTATTACTGATACATCAGTGCATAAAATGGAGATAAAAGCAAAAAATGGCGCACTGGAATAGTGTTGTGTGGATCAGTCTAAGCCACTTTGTACACAACCCTGGTTCTGTAAATGGGAAACAAACAAACAGCACATTTTTTGTCAGCACATGCAGAATGGACAGTTAACAGAATGTGAGTAGATATTCACTGAATTTCACTGTGTTGGATTAAATGGATGACTCTACCTTTAAATAATAAATCAGTTTTCTCTCAAACCACTTGTCAATGAATCATCTGATCAGACTGTTTTATTATTTGCCTGTGCATAGTGAGGTTAAGTATGGAACTACAAGGACTTTAGGAGGTTGATCCAGTCATGTAAAAAGCTATATTTAAATAAACATGGCAAATACATGACAGTTTTCCACCTGACATAAAGACATGTAAACTAAAGTGCCAATCAAATATAATGGATCAAACTGTGTCATACGCATCACATAAGAGCTGAGACACAGCTGGGAAGAGCTTCTTAATAAAAGGTCAGTATGGAGTCCATGTATCTGTCTCATCCTGCTAACTGAAGGGTGCACTCTTTGTTCTTTCTCAGTCTGAGCAGCACCTCAGCTAATCAGCCCAGCAATCAGCCTGCTGTGTGTTTGTGTGTGTGTGTGTGTGTGTGTGTGTGTGTGTGTGTGTGTGTGTGTGTGTATACCTTGTTGTATTCCATGCCAGTGAACTGCTGGATGAAGGCACACAGAGCTTCAGTTTCAGCTTCAGACTCTTTGCCTGGTGTCAGCTTGGCCCTGTAGCTCTGCAAATCAAACACAGAGTTAATTCACGAACCTTGATTTGTCCCTAAACTACATCATCATCAAATGCAAATAGTCAACTTTACTTTCGGCTGTGTGTTGCAAAATCCTATTGTGTTTGCTCCAAAGGAATCATGAGGATTTGTTTGGTTTGGCTTTATCATTTTAAGGTTGTTAACTATGTTAAGTGCTGTGAGATGACATATGGCATGAACTGGCCCTATAGAAATAAAACTGAATTTGTGGAATGTCAGAATTGGTGGGAAGCCTGAACGTGCTATTCAACTACATAATGTAGTTTATTTTAATGTTTTTAATGTAGACTATTTTTGTGTGTGAGTGTATGGGCTCTTTTCTCTAACCTGTGTGTAGGCTGCCACATAGGAGTGGGATCCGTCAAACAGAAACAGGTACTCCACAGGCTGATTCAGGGTCTGGAGCTGGGAGCACATTTCAAATGCTACACAAGCACCAAAGGAGTAGCCAGCAATTCTATAGGGCCCGTCTGGCTGCACCTGTCTGATACAGTTCACATAGTAGGCTGCCAGCGACTGGATGCTGTCCAGAGGAGCAGCTGGGGAGAGGACAGAGGGGATAAACACAATGAGTCAACAGAAACACACAACTGCAAATGTGGAAATGTAGATTTTATGTACACACAGAAACTAGTCTGGATCCACCCGACATGAGGATCTGGAAAATTCTGAGTTACTTCAAGTGATGTTGCAATCTCCTATGGACCGCTACCACATGAATGCTTCCCAGAGTTCAACTAACAGACACATTTCACCATCATCTGTGCGGGCCAAATGCCCTTTGGAGGACATCCTTTAGGGTGACATTTGTTCAAAGCTCCTCTGGATTATCTTTTGTTTGTGAGATACACTTTCTAGCTATTTAAAAGGATTATCCACTTGCATAATCCACTTGTGAATAACTTCGTATTTGTAGTGGATGCATGGTGGAAGTGGAAGAAACAGAAATGTGTCAAAAGTACAGAAGCTCAAGAGGCAACCAAGTGTGTTAAATTAAGACTGAGAGTAGCATTACATCAGCTGATCAGAGGAGACTGCAACCGACAAGCACTCAGAGGAAAGAGAAGAGAAAAAAGGTGCATTCTAAATCAAATGGAACAACCCACATGTCAACAAAAACATTTTCTGAATGAGAGACAATTATCAATTTGTAAAGTAATCAAAAAATGTATAAGAAATGTTTCATACTCATTACTTTTGATGGTGTGAATTGAACAAAGAACTGCAAAGTGTTCAGTTGGTTTGATAACATGATAAACAAATACACAATGTCTTATTTAAACATTTTTTCAAAACAAAAAAACTACATCCTTTACCCATTTTTGTTTTCAAATTGACAATTAGATTTAAAATTATACCAAAATGAGAAATGGGATTTGCCTTTATTGTAGGGCTGCTAATAAACAAAACGCAGATCATTTTTCTTGATCTTTTATTTTTTGGTTTCAGACGATAACTGATTATACTTCAGTGCCTTGACCCGATGCGGGAACTCGTTCAGGATTGTTGGAAAAGCTCCAGGTGTTGACCTCATGAAGCTGTTTGAAAGAACGGCCTAGTGTGTACAAAGTCAAACATGGCCTCTCTGAAGAATCTAAAACTGAACAGATGTTTTTTCTTTGTCACACTGTTTTGCTAAATGCATCGATTCAGACGTCTTATTTAAAGGTTTTAATGTCTTCAGTATGGTCCTACAGTGTAAACAATCATAAAAAACAACCTTTGAGTAGTTGTGTCAAAATGTCTGACTGATCACATGTGGTTGTTCTCTTCTTTCCCCTTTGCTTTGTATGAGCCTAAACCAGTGTGTCTGTAAGCACACATACCTTTGGTGCACTGCAGGCCGTAGCAAGGCACGCTGAGCTTGGAGGTAAGCGTCTTGAAGGCGGCAATGGAGCCCTCAATGGGATGGATCAGATACAGTGGCCTCTCCTGACTCTGAACCTTGTTCAGTGGCGTCACAGTGGGACCGTTGGGGTTGACTAATAGCTGGGTAAGGTCAGACTCCAACACAGAGCGGATGCCGTCCCTCTTAGCTGCAGCGTTTGGAGATTCTACACAGTTGGAAGTGGCAAACACAAAAAACTGAATCATGAAATTTTGGTATACGAGTACAAAGACTTCTACACTGATGACTGACACAATGTGGTTTGATCTTTATCCAAGTCAGAATTATAGACACACCCAATCTGACTAAACTAATAGTACACAGTTGTACTTTTCATGTCTTTATTGAACACAGGAAACATTCATAGTTCAGGCTGTAAAAAGTCTGTGAATATCTGCTCATAATGTCTCCATTAGCTGCTTGGAGTCAGGAGTTCCAATTAAGGAGAGGAGATTGTAGATAAAGGTTAGAGAGGTGCCACTCTCCTTCAAAAGAAGTCTGGTTACTGACAACTATAACAATAATATCCTTAATTAGATAGCACTTGCACTAGCATCAGCGATTTGAGGCTTTAATCAACGACCGGAGGAGGACTGTAATAATACCATTTGATCCTTCTGGCTTGGTGTGGGCCAGCTCTCGCAGCTTGTTGATAGTGAGCTGGCGAATCTCCCTCATGGTCATGACGATGTCGTAGTCACGCTCCAGAGTCTGGCGAACCTCCACGCCCATCAAAGAATCCAGGCCCAGGTCAGCCAATGATGCATCAGCGTTCAGACTGTTCACATCCCGCACACCTACGGGTGAAGGCGACAGTGAAAGCTCTGTGGGCTTGGCCTTAACAAGTTTAGCTAAAAAAAACTAAACAAAATGAAACAAAACAACAAAACTAAACTAAAAACTAAGTACATGAGAGGAAAGTCTCTCTCTGACATATCTTTAAAAAAAAACTTCTCTGGAAATTCACAACTGCTGATATGTTGAACTTGACTAATGCAAATAACTAGTAAACAAACCGACTCATTCTCCTGCAAGAAAATGTAAATTGTGCCTCGTAGTTTTGAAGAGCATTTTAAATACATGCACTATAGATCCCTGACAGGTGACCTTTTATAGACTGTACCTCTGTTCTATTTTACTTTACTGGTATTTTATTTCACTGGTTTCTATTTATCTCAGTGCTCTGTAAACATCAATTTTCAGATTTTGGAAAGCCATCTTTAATGGAGAGCAGCAGTCTGGCTCTTACCTAGGATGTGAGCTACAGCCTCCACCAGATCTCTCTGGCCTCCTGCCTCCTGCTTTGTCACTATCCTCTCTGCCAGTACAAAGCTAGACATCACCGGCTGCCGCTGGCACAGGAAGCGGTCCAGAACCTCCAGGCAGGACGCGATGCGCTGTGGTAAGGTGCCTCCGATCACCGTGTCATTACTGCCCATCGTCTCCAGCACTACACCAACATCTCCGATAGCACCCCACTGGACCGCTAGACCAGGGAGGCCATCGTAGCGCCGCTTTTCACACACACGCTCCATTGCTGAGTTGGCGTAACCATAGTTACTTTGGCCTGCATTGCCACGGCCGCAGCTGACTGAAGAGAAGGCCACAAAGTAACTGAGGTCTGGACACAACTTTCTTGTCACCCTGGAGGAGGAACGATAATAAATGCATCAAAATCCAGAGAGAAGCATACAGCAGTTCATAATTAGAGTTGAAACAGCTTCAGCAGGAGGAGTAAGCGAGCGTCTTACTTGTCCAGGTTTATGGTGCCGTCATATTTAGGTCTGTTGACATCAAGGAAGAGCTCAGGAGTCAAATTCTCCAACATGCCATCTTTAAGCACCTGATAATGACATAGCAAACATACACACAAGTTTAGATCAAAGTGGAATTTAAATTGCATATTTATAAGGATCATGAGTTTTGGAGCAGTGACACTAACAAGGTTAACCTTAGCTTTGAGTATAGATGGGACAGCAGTGCTAATATAGGAAACATAACAACTCAGGACTGTGAGGTCAGATTACTCTATTTGTGTTTTAACATCATAAGTGGCTCTCCACTGCAGGAACGCAACTAATAAATTACTGTGGAGCCTACATGTTAAGTCAGTCCCAGTCAGTAGCCTTCATCCTCTGAGGACTATGAATATCTGTACAAAAAATCATAGTAATTCATTTGCTGGACTAAAGTGTACTGACTGACACATCAACGGCCCTATGCACAGAACCAAGATAAAAATAGAGAACATCTACAACTCAATATTAGCGACGTATATGTGAGAGTATATATGGAGCTGAGGGCTTGTTGTGTTACCATGGCAAGGTGGAAGACACCACCCACTGGACCCAGTGCACAGGCCTCAGCAATCAGCTTCTCTGTTCCTCCCAGCGTGCTCACATCACTGGTCGACACCAACACCTTCACATCTTGACTCTGCCATTCACGCACCCGCTTGGCTTGGTAACCTAGGAACGGTGATGACAAAGAACACAGTGATGTCCCAACAGAAATGCATGGGAGCATTTCAGCTGTAGCTTCTCTCATGTTAGAACTGCCAACAGAGCACTTTATATCATGTAGTGAAAATAAAATTAATTCATTTTGGGGAACATTTGCATTATTAATTAATGTAGTAGTCAGGTTACACAGATGACAGAACAAGTGCTTGTAGGTTTGTGTTTGTGTTCCGCTCATTTCATACTGGAGTTCTCATGCAAGTCAAATTCTGTTTATCACTTTTTTGGTAATAAATCCTTAGATGCACTGACCTGTACAGCAAAATGAAAATAATCAACAGGTTGCAACCCTGCATTACCGTGTCAATTCATCATTTACTTTCCTCTGCAGCTGAGCTCCCTAGTCAATCCCCAGGGAACAACATGCCATCTGTGACTTGCAACATTAGATCATCTTCTCCTATGTTTTGACGCTTTTGTTGTGAATGATTAATTATGAGTGCTGTTAACAATTGATGTGATTAATAATATATTACCCGATAAGGCAGAACATAAGGGACATGCAGTTCAGCTGTCAGAAAACATATAGTGGACCAGCTGCAGTACCTGGCTGCATCCCTTACTGTTTAAGTAAGTGCTATAGCTAGCTATCTGTGGCTCATGCTGAACTGAACCTGGACTGATGAAGCTGCTGCGACATTATTTGTGGACGTCTGTTCCATCTGAGCAACAAACAAGTCACTCCATCATGTTCATCAGTTATAAGGACTATTTTATCAAACTGCTGTGAAGAGATTAGTAACGCTACTGGTTATTTACTGTGGGAGGCTCGAATCCTTTGCTATGTTTAATAATTTGAGGAAATAGCAATTTTAAATATCAAAAGATATTATTACATTATATTCTGGTGTTACCAGGTGATTTTGTGTCAGTGGTTAAAATCTGTTTTCTAAGCGTATGTAAGAGCATGGCTTGTATTTCATCCATTTTAATGATTCATTTATCATTGATTGTTGATGTAACTATTTGGTATGGAAATGCTTTAAACCTTCCATTCCTACATTTAACTCATCAAAATAGTTGCATATTCGCAACACATACAGGAGCATGAAGGAGGACTGTTGCAAATGTATTTTGAAAGGAACAACCACCTGCCTTATAAAAAAGCACAGCTCTACAGCAACACTTAACTGCTCCTTACACATCTGAGCAGCATTATTACAAGCCTTGTTTTGTTGTGCCTCACCATTCCTGATGCCAGATCTGGATGTCAGCACCAGTTTGCGAGCTCCTCTTTCTATCAGCCACTCAGCAAGCTCCAGCCCGAAGCCCCCAAGTCCACCAGTGATGATGTAGGAGTGAGATGCGAGGCAGAAGGTGCGACAGATAGCTGGGAGAGACAAGGGGGAAGCAGGCTGGACAGCTGCACCCTTTTCCTCATCACGGACCTGTATAAAGAGAAGAACTGATTAGTGGGTACACATTAGGGTAGCTGTGGCTCAGGTGGTAGACTAGGTCCTCCACTAATTGCAGAGTTGGCGGTCAATCCCTGGCCCCTCCACATGCCAAAGATACTGACTTCTAAGTTGCTCCAAATGGCAGGCAATAGCTTGCATGGAATCACTGGTGTGTGAGTGCATGTGAAGGAATGAAAGAGAAGCCACTGAGGTAGAAAAGCACTATAGAAGTCATAGTCATATAACAATCACTTCAACTTAGTATTGGACTTGGCAGGTCTATAATAAGCATCATGGATTTATTTATCGCCCTATCACACACAAGGATGAAGTCCAAAGGTGACACTGACCTGCAGGACGACCTTGCCGATGTGCTTTCCCTGAGCCATGTATCTGAATGCTTGCTCCACTTGGTCCCTCGCAAACACAGTGGTCTTCAGAGGCTGAACTACACCTCCCATAATGCCTTCCTTCAGTAGCTGGGACACTTCCTCCCACTCCTTATTGCCTTCTTCAAAGAGAGCATCCAGCAGGATACCATGAAATGCCACATTCTTCAGGAACAGAGCCATGCCTGGAGAGATCACACAGCACGATAGTCAGTGACTCAGCGTTGAGTAGGGCTGTCCCCGAAAAGTGTCTGACTCAATGTTGAGTTGAGTTGGCAGCCAAATAACTCATTTGTTTGATTGTAATTGCCTCTGACATTCAGAAGACTATGCAATTACTTTTCTGATACCCAAGGAGTAAGCGACACATGCTCTGTTACTATGACTCTGAAGGTGTGATTCCTACTGACCCAGTGGGGAGTTGTTGGAAAGGTCGTATTTGCCAATCTCCAGGAATCGACCGTGTCTGGCGAGGCAGCGAATACTGGCCTGCAGCTTCTCCTCAGCCAGAGAGTTCAGCACCATGTCCACACCTGAAACACACACACACACAACACTACATATGTCACAAGATCTCACCCTTGACTTTCTTAAACTAAAGCAATAATAAAATTCACCATGATTTCACTTGTTTGCAAAATCTTAATCCCATACTCTCCACTTTGAGATGGACTGAAAATAAGAATACCACATTACACTAATGTGCAGTGAATTGTATCTATATATTGTATTCGATACTGTGTTTTAATTGGCTGTTATTTTAGAAATAGTACAAGGAGGATATACAAAAACTATGTAAAGCTGGTATGTTGAATTGACTCATCAGTACAGTCAGATGACAGGTCTGACCTTTGCCCTGTGTGTGCAGCAGAATGTGCTGTTCAAACGACGTGTCTCTGGAGTTAGCAAAAGACTCTGCTGAAAGCTGAGGGAACCTCTGCTGCAGGTAGGCCCGCTTCTCTGCTGAGCCTGGTGAGAACACACACAAAATAAAACACCATGACTTTCACAATTTTACTAGATATTATCTCGTAATTACAATTCTAACTTAATAACTCTGTATTCACAATTGCTTGATACAACATCATGATTATGATTAAGTGCTGTCATTAGTATTACGCTGGTATCTCAGAGGGAGATAAATAATATACAACACCGAATGAAACAACATTGTTCTCGCTATAACAGTGCGCGTGTGAGTGAAGAATACTAACCAACTGTAGTAAAGACTCTGCATTTCTTGCTAAGTGCTATAGCGATGGCAGCCTGGCCAACCCCTCCTGACCCAGAGTGGATGAGAACTGTCTCTCCAGGACGAAGCCTGCCACGCACCACCAGAGAGTAATAGGCTGTGGCGTAGACCACTGGCACAGAGGCTGCCTGCTCCAGAGTCCTGCACACATGCAGATGCATCATCTTATTAGAAGTTATATGCTGCTGTGATAGTCCCTTTGCAAAAGCATTTAGACAGGAAAAAGGAAAATAATGCTGCCCTTCTTTCTGTGGTTAGAAATTCCAAACAAAAGGTCCATTTGGACACAAGTCAGTGCAGTTAGAGCAGGTACACAATAACAATATTAATAACAGTGGTTACACTGCAAGTACATTTGTTATTGTTTTCATGTTTCTTATATTAATGCCATTAAGGTAAGAAAGAAAGAAAGAAAGAAAGAAAGAAAGAAAGAAAGAAAGAAAGAAAGAAAGAAAGAAAGAAAGAAAGAAAGAAAGAAAGAAAGAAAGAAAGAAAGAAAGAAAGAAAGAAAGAAAGAAAGAAAGAAAGAAAGAAAGAAAGAAAAAGAGATCTGTGAATTTCCCCTTC